>JAJPUD010025326.1:0-17719 GCA_023553655.1 Myrmecobius fasciatus | reverse complement strand
CTTATGGGTAGACCAAGCCAGTATAATAAAAATGGCATTTTACCTAAACTAACTTATTCAGTGCCATACCAATCAAACTATCAAAAGACTATGTGATAAAGGTGGAAAAAATAACAATAAATTTCATCTGGAAGAAGAAAAGGTCGAGAATATCAAGAGAATAAATGGTAAAAGACACAAAAGAGCATGGAATATTTATAGAACTCATAATATTTTTAAAGAGCAGTATGAACATAATTGTAGTTTGTGTACCAATATCTGTTACAAATGATGAAGAGATAAAGATGACCTTCTAAATTAATTAACATTTACTCTGAAACTTGGAGACTTCAATGAAAAGATAGTAATAGTTTAGGACAATGACAAAAAGGTTAGAAAATTATGAATAAGGAATAAAGAGTGAGAGAAGTTAGAGACTTGTAGACTACTAAGAAGTATTATACTTGAATCACTGTTGTTCAGGCCCACCCTAGCCTAATTTGATAGTTCAGGCTCATAAGGAAGGAAATGACATACATGGATGAAAGAAAATCATTCAATAACTTTGAGAAGATTCTCAGTTAGGAGGAAACATGGTAAGGGGACACAGACCTTTCTATGTGGAAATGAGCCTGATTAGAAGAGTATATTGGTACAGAAGAGTATGATGACTCATATAGTAATGGGATACTCATCAAAATCTGAAGAGCACTTACTCCTTGTGGCCTGGGATTTTTATGCCCCAGGTGACTAGCTCTATCAACAGCTCATCTGGACCAATCTAAGCTCAGGAAGAGTTTTCTTTCTTTTTATGGGGGAAAACAGAGAAACAAACAACTAGTCCAGCCTATATGCCTGGAACCCACAGACTATGTGCCTGGAATATTCTTTGGGTAAAAAAAAAGGGAGTGAATATAGTGAATTATAAATAAAATCATTTTAAAAAATCATTCCTATCTCAATAGACCAGAAATGACTTTTTACTTTTCAGAGTCATTCCTAACTCAAGTATCTGTGTACAAGTCAGACCACTGACTTACTTGAGCAAAAATCAAAAGTTAATATAAGGCCAAAGGAAAAAAAAATTTTTTAAGTGATAGGGCACTCATTTAAGATAATTCCTCCCTTGATCTATTTAAACAAGATATCAGTGTCACAAAATGGAAATGGATGGAGCAAAGGACATAAATACTTATTATAGCAATCACAGACAAAAGTTGTGCAGCACTCAAAAAAGTTTTTTTTTTTAAAAAAACCTTAGTAAACATTTAAAATAATAATGTCATAAATTTAAAGCTGGAGAGGAACTCAGAAATTATCTAATCATGGGATCATAGATTTAGATCTGAAAGGGACATCAGAGATCATTTAGTTTAATTCTTTCTCTAAGGGAGAGTATCTTGCCTAAGGTCATAAAGTTCTCAGAGCAGCTAATGAAGCTAAAGCCCATATGTGGTTAGTATCTGAAGTCACATAAATAGCAAATGACAGAACCAGGATTGAAATAGTGCTCTAATTTAAATCTAAGTGTGTGTTTTGGGGGTTTTTTTGGGGAGAAAGGGGAGGGGGTTGAGGCATTTGGGATTAATTGACTCGCCCAGAATCACACAGCTCATAAATATTAAGTGTGTGAAACTGGATTTGAACTCAGATTCTTCTGACTCCAGGGCTACTACTCTAATCCCCTACACCATCTAGCTGTACCTCTACTTGAACTTTAACGCATTTTCTTCAATAACACTGGCTTTCCAAGTGGAAAAATATGGAAAACAAGGGAAACAGTAGTTTAAAACATAAACTTATCTGTAAAATTTCAAGATGTGTAGTAGATTACGAGAAGTATCACTAGAAGTTTGAGAGAGATAACTATAAAAAAGCTGTCTTACAAATATTTGGTAAGAAACCCAGTGAGGCACCCAGTGAGGCAAAGTAATCCTTTAGGATTACTGTAAGAAAATGTAAGAAAAAAACCATGTAAGCCATGTAAGAAAAAAACTGGACAGTGAAAAATAAAGAGATGCACAATGCAAAGGATCTCTTTTACAACAAACTATTTTTACCATAAAGAACTGTGGAACCCCATATTTAAACATCTGATTTCACATTAGATGTGGTTATTAAAAAAGTGAAAATGATACTAAAGAGTATATAAAGACGAGAAAGACCATGAACTGGATGAAGTGTCCACTAAGAAACTATGCTGGAGCAAACACCATTTCAAGGATATTTTGAAGGATCAATTCTCAAGATATCTAACAGAGGGGAAAATACCAAAGGCTTTGAAAAAAATCTTAGATCTTATTGCTTAACCAAAAGAAATAACCAAGAAAAATACCAATAATACTGACAGATATGTCTAATTCCCCACTTATACAATAACATAATGAAATTAACAATCTATTCCTATGCCTAGGTCATCTTTGATGATGGTATTTGAATGGAATGGAGATAATTTCACTTTATTTCACAATGGTTGTGTTGTTGTTCAGTTTCAATCATGTCTGATTCTTTATGACCTCTTTAGGGTTTTCTTAGAGAAACTAGAGTGGTTTGCCACTTTCTTCTCCAGCTCATTTTACAGTTGAGAAAACTGAGGCAAACAGGATTAAGTGACTTACCCAGGGTCACACTTCTAATATGTGTCTGAGGCCAGATTTGAACTTAGGAAGATGAATCTTCCTGACAATAGATCCAGTACTCTGTCTTTTGTATTTCAATGACCCCATTATTTCACAGGAGGCCATATCTTTACCACCACACAATTATATTAAAGATATAAAGTATATACACAATGTAACTTTGCCTTTTGTTTGGTCAGTACAAAATATAGAGAAAAATACAACCCAATAGGCCAAATTAGTATAACTCTTTTAATGTCAGTCCTACAAGTTCCTTGAACAATATGAGAACAAATGTAAAACTGAAATTCTTGGATCATTCAATAAAGCAAGACAAAACATGGAGACTTATAATAGCAACATTCACTGCTATCAGAGGAGAATTTTTTTTATTCAGAGACTAAATTGAGAAGCAAAATCTTTTGGATGTTGAGGTCCCCCAGATGATCCTGTTTAAGGATGGTATTGTATTGATTGCATTAAGTTTCAATCATTGCAGAGAATTCTAAATGATATGTCTCAAGCATTCAGAATAAATAACCACAAGGATAAAACAAGAGACTGAAAAATGATATTGTTTCTAGATAATGATATGAAGTTGATTGAACAATCTCTTCTATCCTTAAATCTGTTTCCATATTTCTGTTATCTTCTTCCCCTTTGAAGTAGTTTGCATCTATTCATATAAATCTGTCCAGATCATTATTGCAGTTAATTTACCAGTCTTCCAGTTATATTGTGTCCTTACTCATGGATCAGTGTTCTCTACATCAGTGTCTGTTTGATAGGAAATTTAAATATTTACACTGATGTCTCTTTACTCTGATATCTTCACACTTCTCAATTCCCAGTAACTTAAATCTTCACTCCATTAGAGATATGCAAAGAGGTCATATTCTAAATGACTATAATTGTATTAATTTCATAAGTGAGAATTCTAAAATTCTTTTTCTAATCATAACTTCCTTTAAGTTCAACTGTTCCTCTACCTTATTCTTTCCATATTTATTTTTATCTTTAAATTTACCTTCAATCCTTTCATCACTCTCTGTTCAACCAGACTATCCTCGTTGTTAGACCATGGAGTTAACCAGTCCAACTATATTTCCCTTGATAATTTTTGCTCTTTGTACTATGGCTGTTCATACCTTGTCACATCCAAGTTTTGAATTGTTAAACCCATCCTTTACTCTGTGTGTTCCTATTCATGTTTTGCTGAATGTTATTGTAGCAAGTCATACAACCATGTCACTTGTATCTACCACAAATTTCCATTATTCAACCAAAGTAAGGTCCACAAAACTGATCATCAATCCTTTTGTTCTTTTTTTTAAAAAATAAATACACTACATTAAAAGATTTAAAATGCATCAAATTATCAAAATAAATTGCTTAGAAATTATTTGTTTAAATTGATTTCAATACATAAAATTCCATGAGTATTTTTCAAGCACACCCTCTAAAACCTCCTCAGTCTCTTTATTCTCATAGATTCTCCTTTTATATAGTCTATTTTTTTTGGTTTTGCCTTTATATTTGCATTATCTATTTCTTTCTAGTTACTAATTCAATGTTTAGTCTCAACCTTCTGAGTCTGTTTCTGGATCTATAAAGTGCTGCAAATAACTAATGCTTGCTTAAAAAAATATTGTGAGGAACAAATGAGATAATATATGTAAAGTACTTTGCAAATCTTAATGTATTATATAAATGTTAGATCCTATAATTACATCACCTGACTTGTAATTAATTTCATGGCTATGCCTAATTCATAATCTATGAATGTCTAATACATATCATTTCAGATCCTCTGCAGGAATCTGAGCAATCAGTACAGTGCATCCTCAAGCAGGGCCACTTGAAGGACCTTACCACTCAAGACAGGGAGTTCTCAGTGAAAAACTCTCTTTACCAACACCACTCAATATTTTCCTTAAAATTTAGGGTCTTATACCATTACCTGACACAATGAGATATCAAACTGATGTAAACTGTGTCCCCCTTAATCAGGGGGGAAAGGGTGAACCTGGGTAAAGGAAAAAAAAAAACCTAAAATCTCCTTTGGGAGGAGCCCCACCCTCCTGTTCATAGGGAAACTCCCAGATGGTAATCTCCAGCTACAATTCAATTGGAGATCTTGGCTTGGGGCATAATCACTACCCTTTATTGAATTGAAAATTAGTCCCTCAAATTCATCTGGAGATCGATCCCTAGCTTCAGACCACAAAAATCCAATATAATCAAAAGCCTGTCAACCCATCTCTACTAAAAATCCTTTCAGGATTTTGTCGACTGAAAAGTTGCTTTTTCTCAGTGTAATAAATCCATTTTTTGCCACAATTGTCGCCTATTTCAACTGTCAATTCTTTTTTTGCGAAGAAGTTGCGCACCAACTAGGGGATCTCTCAACCCTCATTTCTCACACCTCAACATTTGGTGGCCCATATGGGGATCCCTGAAATTTTGGCCGAGGTAAGCCTTCTCTTGCTGTTATCTATTCTATAGCTGGGACACCCAAAAACCGGGGAAGATTTGGGCTGTCAGGAGCTTTCACACTCAGCAGAATTTCTTGGCTGCAGAAGCCCAGATTTGGAATTCCTGCATTCTTAGCAGAAGTCCCCTTAATCAAGGAACTTCTGTCATCTCCCTCTCTAGGGATGCCTAAGAGGACTGGGTGCTATAGAATCTGGGAAACCTAATAATTGTGGCAAAAAAAATGGGACAATCCACCTCTGCCTCTATCCCTAAGGATTCTCCTTTAAGATGCCTCTTAAAAAACAGAGACAAATTTGATTTGAAAGATCTCAAGACTAAGAAACTCATTTACTTTTGAAATGCTGGCCTCAATATATCTTGGGGAACCAGGAAAAATGGTCCATTAATGGCTCAATTAACTATAGCACTATCCAGCAGCTCGATTTGTTTTGCTGAAAGCAAGGCAAGTGGACTGAAGTCCAAGCCTTCGTGGCCTTGTCTCAAGATCCTAAAACAAGACAGCACTGCAAGATGCTAATGGTAAAATTTACTATAGGGGAATTGAAAATAGATACTGACCTTCTAGATGACTCTCTCCTTTCTCCTCCTTTAGGGGCACAAGATCCTTCCCCTGCATCCCAAACTGTTCTTAACAGAAGGCCTGTGAATTCCTTCCAAAACCACCCCCTTATCAAAGACAGCACCTTGGTTCCAACAAATATTTCTTCAACTCGATCCCCCTCATATTCTGAACCAGATTCTGAAGCCACCCAGTCCCTACTCCTTAATCCTTCCTATACAAGGAGTGGGAATCCATTTTCTCCTCCTCAGGCTCCTGATCTACTTCTCTTTCTTCTACTCAGGATCCTGATCCAGCCATCCCTTCTAACCTCTGTCCCCTGAGAGAAAGACTCTTGGGAAGGGACACTCAGGGTACAAGTGCCCTTCTCAATGTCAGACCTTTCCCAAATTAAGGAAAGATTGGGCCTATTACTCTGAGGACCCAACCAAGTATATTGAGGGGTTTAAGGCTTTTGCCCTCCAATTCAATCTTTCCTCGGAAGATGCTAATATAATTTTCTCCTCCTGTTGTACTATAGAGGAGAAAAAGAGAATCTGGGATCTGGCCCAAAAAGCTTGGGGATGACATGGGTGTATCCTCCTCTTCTAAGCAGATACCCCTCAGGGGTTGTTTCTGTTCCTGTCTCAGATCCCTGGGTTGGAACTACCAGGAGGGTAGTTCATGCCTCACTGAAGGCATGAAGAGGGGAATTAAGAATCAGGTTAATTATGACAGATTTAGGGAGATAACCCAAGGAGCTGAGGAAAATCCTGCCCTCTTTCAGGCTGCCTTGTAGAAGCTCTAAGAAAATACACTAATCTGAACCCCATTTCTCCAGATAGGACCACTGTCCTCAGGATGCATTTTGTTAATCAATTTGCCCCAGACATAGAGAGGAAGCTGCAGAAGTTAACCTTGGGCTCCCAAATTCCCCAGACTCAGCTGTTAGAAACAGCTTTTGGACTCTTTAATAATAGGGAACAATTAGCAACAGAGGAGGACGACCTCAGAGTCAGAGCAAGAAACAAAGAACAGGCCCACATTTTGGCTACTGCCATTTCCAGGAAACATAGGAGTTTGTGCTTCAGGTATCATGGACAGGGCCACTGGGCACACAATTGTCCTCAAAAAAAAAAAAAAAAAAAAAAAAAAACCTCAGGCCCTTGCCTTGAGTGGAACCAGGAGTGGAAGAGGAACTGCCCAGAGAGGGATAGAGCTGCCATCTCAAGCCTTGCCCTCCAGTCTCCTCAGGATCAAGAGTGATGGAGCCCAGGGTTTGGCCAGGTCCCCCTTACTCCATCATTTATTTGCATAAATAGTTTTCTAATCTGTTAGTTTTCTAAAGGTACTCAATAATTCTTTTATTCTTTTCTAATAATCTCTATGAGGAACAGGAGAATGATTTCAAAACTTTCTTTTTTTTATTTTTAAATGCCCTAGGTACTCTCTCTCCTTCAGCAGAGGATCTTGATTCTACTTTGTCCCCCATTATATCCTATTTCTATTTCTGACAAAGAATTCATCCGTTGCCCTTGATCCCATTCTTTTTCATCATATCCACTGTCCTTGTAATCATTCCTTCTCTCTTCAATCTCAACTTAACCAGATCCTTCCTTGCTGCCTACAAATATATATATATTTTTTTCAGATTTCCCACCATCCTTTAACCTTGCTATCACCTCAAGTTATCATCTTATATAGCCTCTCCCTTTCACAATCAATTTCCCTGAAGAAATCATTAACATTTCTTGAACTCATTTCCTCAACTTCTGCTCAATTCTCAATTCCATATAGAATGACTTTTGACATCACTGATTGTCTGAAACATCTCTCTCAAAGATTATTAATGATCTCTTATCTGTATCATTCAGTGGCCTTTTCTCACTCCTCATTTTTTATGACTCATCTACAGCTTTTGACAAGATTGAATTCAATTCTTCCATGAAACATAGCATTCCATTTTATAGAATCACAGATTATCAGAATTGACTGGCACTTCTAAGACAATTTAACACCCATTTCAGATGAATGATCTTTACAATATGAATCATCTAGCATCTTCTAGAAGATTTAAATGAACCTAGACAAAGCCATCCATTTCACTTTTCAAAGGACTTAAGTGTTTTCAAATAAGTATATTGTTTGTTTGCTTGTTTTTATCCTCCTTGCATCCAGCCACAATCTACATTTTTGTCCTTTCTATCAATTGATCTTAGCTCTGGCCTCTGAAGTCAAACTGAATGAGTCTGTTCATTCTTCCACAGTATGGCTCCTCAAATGGTTAAAAGTTGCTATTATGCCTCATTAATCTCAAATGCTCTTCCTCTTTTAAAGGTTATCTCTCTCCCTGGAGGAGCCTTACCTGTCTCTTTTATTACTCTTTCAAATTCCTTCTCTGAATGACATTTCTCTTAAATGAATGTTTCTATGTAACTTACCTATATTGATGAATCATAACCCTTCTGCTGTGTAAATAATTTCTCCCCAAATACAGTCACAAATTAAATTTAATTAAAGTCTTTTTAATAACCAATTTAAGGGGCAGCTAGGTGGTGCAGTGGTTAGAGCACCAGCCCTGAAGTCAGGAAGACCTGAGTTCAAATCTGGCCTCAGACACTTCCTAGCTGTGTGACCCTGGGCAAGTCACTTAACCCCAATTGCCTCAGCAAAAAACAAAAAATAAAAATAAAATAAAATAACCAATTTAAGCTTTATTGACAAAATATTATAGTAACCATTTGTATATATAATTATATACATATATATATAATAGCCACCTACTATCTGTCTACAGATGTCATTGTGAATCTACAATTCAAATGATTATATAATATTACATTATATAATATTACAATTATTGAGTATTCTAGGATTAAAGAAAAGACAAACCACAACAAAGCATTAAATCTGTACTTGGAGGACCTACTTTTAAATGGTCCACTTTTACTATCTGACAGAGACAATATAGTGTAATACATAGATGGCTTAGAATCAGAAGAATTGAGTTGAAGTTCTGCCTGTGATACTTAGAAGCTATATTAGCATTGACTAATTAAGGTTTTTTGCAAATTAAATTTAATAACCTCCATTTTTAAACCTGTAAAATGAAGGAGTTAGATGAGTTAGCCTTGATGGTCTCTTCCAATTTCAAATCTGTTGGGTAAGATATGTTAACTTCTCTGTGACTCAGTTTTATCAGATAAGATGTGAGGATTGAACCAGTTAACCTTTAGAATACCTCTCAACTTTGCATCCTATAATAGTATAAAAAAAGCTTTTTGAAGAGAATATTGAGATAAGCTTTAAAATTATATTAGATTAAGAATAGCCAGAGTAAAAAAAGCCTGGGGCAAAGGTTTAGCAACAGTGAAAAAGCATAGTCTGTTTCACAAATGGTGAGAAAATTAGGCAAACTAGAAGACAGGATTCATATTAGAAAGAAGTTGGGGAAATCAATAGGGTAGGTTAAAGGTGAGATATAGTTATGTTGGACCTTGAAAAGAACATAGAGAAATTTGGACATGATTTGGTAACAAATAAGAAATCATAGTAAGTTTAAAAGAAAACACAAAATTATTGTTGTTATCATGGAACACTGTTCATATGAGTCTTAAGGTTTCTGTTAGATACAGTGTTAATCTTATCAAAAAGAATTTTCCAAATACCATCAAGTGAAAATTAAATGACTACCTGTTAAGGATATTTTAAAGGGAATGCCTATCAGACTCAATGATCATGTCAAATATATGCCCATATTAGTCATGTTGTGAAAAAAAGAATCAGAACAAAATGGAAAAAAAATGAGAAAGAAAAACAAAAACAAAAAAGGAAAATAGTATGTTTCAATTTGTATTCGGATTCCATAGAACTCTCTCTGAATGTGGATAGCATTTTCTATCTTGAGCCTTTTGGAATTCTCTTGGATCATTGTATTATTGAGAAGAGGTGAGTCTATCAAAATTGAACATCACACAATGTCGCTCTAAACTATGAACAATGCTCTCCTGGTTTTACTCACATCATTCAATAGCAGTTCTTCTAAGTCATGAAGTTTCCAAAAACCACCTTCTCATTATTTCTTACAGCACAATAATATTGCATTGCATTCATATAGTAAAACTTATCCAGTCATTCCCAACTGATAGGCATTTCCTCGATTTCTAATTCTTTGCCAATACAAAAAGACCTTAGAGGTCTTTTTGTACTGATTTATACAGGTGGGTTTTTTCCCCATTTTTATGATCTCTTTTGCATCAAATTGCTTTCCAGAATGGTTGGATCATTTCACAACTCTATTAACAATGCATTAGTATCCCAGTTTCCCCATATCCCCTCCAACATTTATCATTATTGTTTCCTGTTATATTAGCCAATCTGAAAAATATGGAGTTGTACTTCAGAGTTTTCTTAATTTGTGCAAAATATTTTAATTTAATGTAATAAAAATTATTCATTTTGCATTTCATAATGGTTATCTATCTTATTTGGTCATCAATCCCTTTTCCATAGATCTGGAATATAAATTATTCTTTGTTCTTTTCTCTCCTAATTTGTTCATCTTTCACGTCTAAATCATGTATTCACTTTGACCTTATATAGTGTGAGATGTTTGTCTATACCTCATTTCTGCCATATTCTTTTCCAGTCCCTAGCCTTTTTTGGTCAAACAGTGAGTTCTTTTCCCAGAAGCTGGAATCTTTAGATTTATCAAATAGTAGATTATTCTAGTCTTTCACTACTGTGTCTTGTGGACCTGATTTATTCCAATGATGCACCACTTTCCTACTCAATACCAACCAATTTTGATGATTGCTTCTTTATAATATGGTTTCAGATCTGGTAAGACTAGACTACCTTCCTTTGATATCTTTTCATTGTTTTCCTTGATATTCTTCATCTTTTGTTCTTTGTCATTATTTTTTCTAGTTCTATGAAATAATTTTTGGTAGTTTAATTGGTGGGACACTGAATAAGTTAATTAATTTAGGTAGAATTATAATTTTATTATATTAGTTTGTCCTACACATGAAAAATTGATATTTTTCCAATTATTTATGTCTAATTTTTTGTGAAAAGTGTTTTGTAATTGTATTCATATAGTTCCTGGATCTGTCTTGGCAAGTAGACTCCCAAATATTTTATATTGTATACACTTATTTTAAATAGAATTTCTCTATGTCTCTGCTGGGTTTTTGAGTCATATATAGAAATACTGATGATTTATGTGAGCTTTTTTTCTATCCTGCAACTTCACTAAAGTTGCTAATAGTTTCAAATAGTTTTTTTTTTACTTGATTCTCTAGAATTCTATAAGTACACCAGCATGTTGTCTACAAAAAGTGATAGCTTTGTTTCCTTCTTGCCTACTTACTTCTTTTAAATTTTTCTTCTCTTATTGTTAAAGCTAACATTTCTAGTAAAATATTAGAGAATATTGGTAATAATGGGTGTCCTTCTTTTATCCCTAATCTTATTGGTAAAGCTGATAGCTTATCATTATGATATATGATGCTTGCAGGTGTTTTTAAATAGATATAGCTTATCATTTTAAGGAAAATGCCATTTATTCTATGCTCCCTCATGTTGTTAATAGGAATGATGCTGTTGTTTGTCAAAAGCTTAATACTGAGATGGTCAATCATGTTGATAGTTTTCCTAATATTGACCCAACCATGTATTATTGGTATAAATTCCACCTAGTCATAGTGTCTTATCTTGGTAATAAAATGTAATCTTCTTGCTAACAATTTGTTTAAAATTTTTGCATCAATATTCATTAGGGAAATTGGTCTAAAATTATCTTTCTCTGTTTTGCCTTTCTAGGTAATCATTGTGCCATCTAGGCATCATTGTGCCATAAAAGGAATTTGGTAGAATTCTATCTTTACCTATTTTTCCAAATAGTTTCTATGGTACTGGGATTAATTGTTCTTTAAATGTTTGGTAGAATTAACTGGCAAATCCATCTGGTCCTGGAGACTTTTTCTTAGGGATTTCGTTGGCTTGTTCAATTTCTTTTCCTAAAATGAGATTATTTAAATATTTTATTTCCCCTTCTGTTAATCTGAGAAATTAATGTTTTTGTAAATAGTCATCCATTTAACCTAAATTGACAGATTTGTGGCAAAAGAGCTCCTAATTGTTGCTTTTAATTTCCTTTTCATTGGTGATGAGTTCATCCTTTTGATATTGGTAATTTGGTTTTCTTTCTTTTTAAATCAAAGTAAATGAAGGTTAATAGATTTTATTTTTTTATAAACCCATCTTTAGTTTTATTTATTAGTTCAGATGTTTCTCATCTTAGATTTTATTAATCTCTCCTTTGACTTTCAGAATTTCTGATTTAGTATTTATTAGAAGGTATTTATTTTTCTCCTTTTCTAGCTTTTTAAAATGCATGTCTAATTAATTCACTAATCTCCTTTCTCTATTTTATTCATGTAAGCATTTAGGAATATAAAAATTTCTCTAAGAATTGCATTAGTTGTATTCCATAAATTTTTGTATGTTGTCTCTATATTCACATCATCTCATTATTGTCATATTTTGATCAAATTATTGTTTCTATGATTGTTCTTTGACCTACTCATTCTTTTTTTTCCTGAGGCAATTGGGTTTAAGTGACTTTCCCAGGGTCACACAGCTAGGAAGTATTAAGTGTCTGAGGTCAGATTTGAACTCAGGTCCTCCTGTCTTCAGGGCCAGTGTTCTATCCTCTGTGCTATCTAGCTGTCCCTCCTCCCCTGACCTATTCTTTCTTTAAGATTAGATTATTTAGTTTCCAATAAATTTTTGGTCTACCTTTCCATGGCCCTTTATTGCATGTATTTTACTGAATAATGATTTGAAAATTATGTATATGTAGAGAGTATATGGTAAATATTTCTACCTTTCTGTATTTTATTGTGATATTTTTATGCCCTATTGTGTGGTTAGTTATTGTGTAGGTGCCATATACTACTGAGGGAAATTTTATTGCCATTCAGTTTTCTCCAGAATTCTATCATATCTAACTTTTTCTAACAGTCTATTCAACTCCTTAATTTCTTTCTTATTTATTTCATGGTTGGATTTATGTAGTTGTGAGGGGAAGTGATTGAGGTTTCCCATTAGTAAGTATAGTTTTGCTCTCTATTTCTTCCTGTAACTCACATGACTTCTCTAAAAATCTGGATGCCATACTGCTTGGTGCATATATTTTTAGTATTGATATGACTTTATCATCTGTGGTACCATTTTGTGTCTTTAATTAGATCTATTTTTGTTTTTGCTTCGTCTGAGATCAGGAACACTACCCCTACTTTTTTTTTTTTACTTCAGCTAAAGCATAATATATTCTGCTCAAGCTTTTTAACCTTTACTTTGTGTGTATCCCTCTGTTTCAAATGTGTTTCTCGTAAATCACATATTGAAGGATAGTGGTTTTTAATCTCTTCTATTACTTCCATTAAATTGGAGAGTTTATCTTGTTATTTGCAACTGTGTATTTATCCATCTTATTTTTCCCGTTTTATACTTTTCTTTTTCCTTTCCCTCCTCACCAGTGTTTTGCTTCAGACCATTACCTCCCTCCTCCCTTCTCTCAGCCCCCACTTCTTCCCTTGTCCCTTCCTATTTCTGTCCTCTCTGCTATCAGCCCTTCCTTTTTTTAATTTTTTTTCCTTCCAACTTTCCTATCAGGTAAGATAAGTTTTTCCCAACTGAGATTGTATGTTACTCCCTCTTTGAGCTAAATCTGATGACAATGCTCACCTCCTCCCTTATTTCTTTTTACTGTAAAAGATTTTTTGTGTCTTTTCATGTGATATAATTTACCCCATTTTACTTTCCATTTCCTCTTCTCCCAGTGCAATCTTTTTGGCCAGGACTAGTTGCATCTGTTGTGTACTGAATTTCTGGGCTGTCAGTTTCCCTTCCATGCTGAGGCTGGATGCCTCACAGGTAGCCTGTTGTACCACTAGCCTGCCTGAGTCAGTTCCAAAGAACCTCAGTTGCTGATCTGTAATGTGACTAAGAGCCTCCCACTGGCTTGCCCAGTTTGAAATGGATTGTTCTATCCTTTTACCTAAATGAGACAGACCTTTCATGAAGTCCTTCTAAGATATCTTAAACTGGAAAATTATTTCCCTTTATCTTTTTAGGGTTCTGCTACTTAATTTAATGTTATTTCTAAGGGAACTGAGTATAGCTCAGGCAACGTCCTGGCTTCTCTCTGTCATCTCCAACATCTATATTTTTATTTTATTTTTAAAATGTTATGTTGATAGTACAAGGAATATGAGTTTTGGACTTCTGATACATTAGAGAAAGTTATATTAATTGTATAGGAGACACATGCCTATAAACAACTCATTTAGCTTCTTCAAGTCTTGTATTCATTAACTATAAAACGATATTGAATGATATTTTTACCACTTACCTACACTTCACATAAGGAAAACATTTTGTCATCTCTAGTACTGTGGAGGTATGAATTATGATAGGTGGTATGACCAGAAGAAGTTGGTCAACTTAATCAGATTAAATGATAAGAACTTTGGGACTCAGATTACTTCTATTTGATAGGTACAAACATTTCTTTTGACCATGCTTCAGAAAAAAGTCTAATTTGATTGGCACCATGAATCTAGAGATTTCTACTGACCACTAGAAGGAAAGGAAATTCACTGAGGGGGAAAGCATTATCTTTATTGGTTATAAAATCTTAAGAGTTCTTGTTTTTATTTTTTTTAATCTGAGAAGAAATAAAGGCCTAGGGCATTGGTAGGCACATAGGTAGAAAAATATATAACCAATCAATCAATAAGCATTCATTAAGCTTGTACTATATGCCATGTACTGTGTAAAATGCTAGGAATACAAATACAGGCAAAAGTCAGTCCTTGTTTTCAAAAAGTATACAAGCTAATAATGGACAAAATGTGAAAAAATACATATAAATCAAGTTATATGCAGGAATAATAAAAAAATAATTAATAAAGGGAAAGTAATAGAATTAAAAAGGAATAGGAAATTGCAGGAAATTTCCCCATCAATTGGGAAATGGCTGATGAAGTTAGAGAATATGGTTGTAATGGAATATTTCTGTGCTATAAGAAATTATGAGCTCAATGATTTTAGAAAAATCATGGAAAGATTTGCATGAAATAATGAAGAACAAAATGAGCAGAACTATGCAAACACTATAAACAGTAATAGCAATATTATTTTGTGAACAATTTTAAGCTAATAAATTATTTTGTCTATTATAAATAACCAAATTAACCATAAAGGACATATAAAAATGCTATCTAAATCCAGAAAAAGAACTGATAAATAGAAAGATGTATAGAATAATTTTATACAAACTTAGTTCTGTTTGTGTCTAATAGTAGCCATCACTAGGCAAAAGGAAGAAAAAGAAAAAAAATTACATGTCACTTTTGCTTTATGTTTGAAAGGAATAACAAATTGTACATAGTAGATATATAGTTTCATGTTTGATAACTTTTTTTCTTTATTGTACTATATTTTGGGAATGCTTATTTTATTCTATAAATTTAAAATAAAATTTTTTTTAAAAAGCTTATTGTTAAGAAGGAAAAAAAGTGGGGGTGGAAGGAAAGTGGGAAAGGAGAGGCACAAAGCAAAAAATGAGATTTTATTTTGACTTTAAAGAAAGCCAGGAAAGTCAGTAGACAGAGTTGAGAAGGGAAAACATTCCAAGCATGTAACACAGTCAAAGAAAATTCCTAGACCTAAGATGTAAAATCTCTTTGACCAGTATTCCTATATCAAAGAAATTACAATAAGAATGTAAAGTTAGAAGGAAGCTAGATAATGAAGGTATTTGATTGCCAAATAGAGGATTTCATATTTGATTCTAGAACCAATACATAGCCACTGGTATTTACTGAGTAGATGAATAGCAGAGTGACATCATCAAAATTGCACTTAAAGAAAAGCACTTTAGTTACTGAATGATGGATTAATAAGAGTGGAGAAAGATTTAAAACAGGCAGACCTACAAGCAGGTCATTATCCAATATTCCTTACATGAGAAGGTAGTACCTGCCGTAGAACAATGGCAGTGTCAGAAGATAGATAAATAGGTAGATAGACTCTGTGTATCTGTGTTTACATATATATATATATATATGTACAGTAACTTTCAACCTTTTAGTCATGTCTAGGAATATTTAGACATGAATGATTTTCTTAGCTTTTCAGGGGAAGCCAAAGAGTGATTTATGAAAATTTCTAAGTTCATGCTAGCTCATAATTTAGGATTCTAGACCATAGGCTACAATTATTACAAAGTAATGTTGCTTCTGAAAAGTCAGAAAAATTGCAACTTATTTGAGTCATAACATGTATAGGAAGTGCTTTGAAGAGAAACAATGTTTTGGGTTTAAAGGATTTTGCATAAAAATTATTAATGTTTTATATTACTTATATTCAATTTAGGGATATTAAGATCATGGTCATAATGTTTCATATCATTCCAACTCCCAACCCCATCTTTTTAAAAAGGAAAGGGGTTGAATGGAGCTTTTAAATGCTCCCTTAAATAGCAATAAGTATACAAAATAAATTTCTGACAGCTCTGAAATAATGTCAACAAAGTCATTCTTGCTTTTTTTTTCCTAATTGAGAATGTTGGTTATAAAAATGGATTGTTTGCAGAAGCTGTGACCTATTCAGCTGCTAATTTTCTAAACCTTAGAGCAATCTGTCATTTAAAGTTAGTTGAAAGCTGCAACCTTTGCAGAAGATGTGACAAATAATTGCTTTTTTACCCCATCTATTGCATTTTCCAGATAAAAAAAGCATCTCATTGAGAAGGGCCTGAAATGTTGCCATTTATTCTATTGGTAGTAATTTACTGATAATTAAGTCATCACGAAAGATGTTATGTGTCCCTCCAGGCTCTGTAACAATACAACCTGGGTCCTATTTTCCAAACTGATTCATTTGCATTCATCTGCTAGAAATAAAATGTAACATAAAAGAGGCAAAGCATTAAATAATTTCTTTGTGTATTCTTGCATAGCCTTCAAGAAAGTCTTTAATACTTAGCTGAGATCTTTGAGAACAGAAAACAAATTACAAATGTTTAAGATAATTGCATTTTCCCATACATGATTTTAAATTAATGACCATGGTTCCATAATAAAACTCTCAATGTATATGTTAGATTAAAATATTGTATGTCATATAATCATAACAAATCATGTAATCTCGGAGGCTGAAGATGCTTTGGAAACTATCATGGACAAACTATTCCAAATGGGAATTCAAAAAGCATCTACTATAAATGTTCATCCAACCTTTATAGATCAACCTCTAGTAATAAGAAACATTTTTTTCTAGTGACCACTCTTTTCATTTTTTGGAGATTTTAAAATTGTTAGGAAACTTTACTTCTATTATCTTAAATAGATAGATTCTGGGTCTGGAATCAGGAAGACTTGAGTTAAAACCCAACCTCATATATTTACTAACTGTGTTTTTAACCTCAGTTTATCTTAATCCATTGGAGAAGGAAATCGTAAATCATTCTGTATCAAGAAAATTTTATTGCTAGGTATGAGTCCAGAGATGGAAGTTCCAAGTTTTTTGGGGTGAAATATTTATTGGGTCAGAATTATTTCCCTTTTGCCTAAATCCATACCCCATCAACCACTGAATTTAAAAAAATATGTATTGCTGCCTTAAAATATATAGTAGTATTAAAAAATTCCATGGACAATATGGTTAATAGGACAGCTAGGTTGTGCAGTGGATAGAGCCTAGAGTTGGGAAGACAAATCATGGTAAGTTTTACTCTACTAAGTATGTACTATACTTCCCAGCTGAGTGATCCTGGACAAGCCATTTAGCCCAGTTTGTCTCAGTTTCCTCATTTGGAAAAGGAGCTGGAGATGAAAATACCAAACCACAGTATCTCTACCAAGAAAACCTCAAGTGAAGTCAAGACAAACAAGACTGAAAATGCCTGAACAATGAATTATTTTTTTAATTCACATACAGATTTTGAAAATAATTTAAAATATCTCCTGACTAATTATGCAATTTTCCCTCTTTTGTACATTTGGGCACGTTG
>JAJPUD010025325.1:0-17720 GCA_023553655.1 Myrmecobius fasciatus | reverse complement strand
CTGTATTTGGTGAAAACCTTCCCCAAGCAAAGGAGTGGACGGGCCAACGTCCAGGAGAAGGGCGCAGCTCTGCCCCAGGCCGCACCTCCTGGCTCCTTGCCTCACAGGCAAGCTCTCCCACCACTGGTTGACCCAAGGGAGACTTCCTGGGGAAAATCCTCCCTTTCTCCCGACTCCTTCCCCCTGCTCCGGCCTGTCAGCCACTGGATCTTCCCATGACGGCCTCCATGACTCTCTCCCCACCCCCTGCTCGGGGGCCTCATTGGCTTTCTTGTTCTTCTAGCCCTAAGTCTCTTCCCTTTGCAATTCATCTTCCACAGCCCCCTCGAGTGACCCCTGAATCCCAGAGCTGAGCCCCAGCCCAACCCTGCTCAGGCCCAATGCAGACCGCTCTGCCCCACATTTACGCCCTTCACGGCTCACCTCAAGCTTACCTTTCCAGGCCGTCCCCATCAGGCTGCTCCCTCCACTCCCAGCGGCCTTTCCCCTGCCTGTCCCCCATGTGTTCCCTCTGCATCCTTTGCCAGGGAGTCCCTAGCTCTGTCAAAGCTAAGCTAGACGGCCTCCTCCTCTAGGAAGTCCTCTCGGCTGGCCCACTGCTTCCTATCAAAATGGCTTTTCATTTACGGTGTGCCCATCTCCTGGAGGGCAGAAGCCACGGCTTCTTTGTATCTCCAGGGCCAGGGCAATGTCACGAAGCCTTTCCCAGCTCCAGGCAGACACCAGCTCTTGTTCGTTGCCTCCTCTTCCTCTGAAGCATCCCTTGCCTAAATGGGCGCTTTCTCTGCCTGCCACCTTTCCTTCCCACTGACAAAAAGGGGGTGCAAGAAAATGTTCCCCCCGGGCTGGATTCTCGGAGCTCTTCCCCATTCCCTCTACCCAAGGCTTGCTGCTGGGCTCAGTCTTGCTTCCAGCATGACTGGAACCCGAGAGAGGAGCCAGCTCCCTGGCCTGGGCTCCCCTTATCCCCAGCCTGGGCTCCCCTTTATCTCCGTTACTTCCCAGACTTCCTTCGCCCGGGCTTTTCATTCTCAGAGGAAAATGGGAATGGAAATGATCATTATCCAACTAACAATGAAGTAAGTGGGCAGTGTGGACAAACAACTGTGCCAGGCTTCAGGGGAGGTACAGGGGGACCCTGCTTTGACAGAGTTTGCGGTAGCTTACTGACCCCCAACCCACCCACCGAGTCTCCCTGGAACCTCACCACGGCCTGGAGGGCGAAGGCAGAAGCGCCATCCCCATTTCCCTGAGGCTCAGAGAGGCCATGTCAGTGCCAGCTGGCAATGAGTCAGCTGCCCAGTACTCTGGGTAACTGAGAGGAGGAGACCCATACGCTGGGTGAGAGAGACTGAGGGTCAGGGGGCAGCCAGGGAAAATGTAAAGTGGGTCAAAGTGGGCTCCGGAGGGAAGGAGATTCAAGGAGGCGCTCACACAGAATACGGGCAAAAGGCAGCATGATTATTCGGCTGCATCTGACTCTCTGCGACCCCACTGGGTTTTCTTGGCAGACACATTGCAGTGGTTGGCAATATCCTTGTCCCGTTCATTTTACCGATGAGGAAACTGAGGCACACAGGGAGAAGTGGATGTGATCTATGGTATGGGGCCTGTCACCAAATGATGGCGGGCACCAAAAGTCGGGGTTCGGTCATGTGCCATTCTCTTTGGCAAAAGGGTAAGAGGTCACAGACAAAATGAAGGGATGCAATCGTCTCTGGGAAGGGTAAATATGAGAGGGAGAGCAGAGGAGAGACAAGTTCCTCAGTAGAGCCCACAATGACCAGTAGAAAGGGAGCCCCCCATGACATGCCTTTAGCTGGCAAGCTAAATCCTGAAAGGGATCCAGCACCCTAAAAGAGCTAGTTAGCCGGAAGCCGGACAAGTGGGGTGGGGAAGCCTAGTGGAGTTAGAGGAGATACCATGTGGCATGGGGGAGGGGGAAGGGAAGGTCACCACACTTGTAACCAATGGAAGCAGGCTAAGTTCCTAAAAGGATTTAGCAAAGAACTAGGGGCAAGAAGACAAATTTATAGGAAAAGTTAGAGAGACCCGAGCTTCGTGTTACTTATTTGCTAATTGTACGGCTCACAGGCCGGTTTGAGGGTGGTCTAGTCACTATTGTCTCAGGAACCTGGTTATCACTGACCAACAGAGTGTAACTGTATTATATTCCGAAGGCCAGGAGACTTTAGAATCACTGACAGATTGCTGCAACAATGGCACTCTAAGGTCAGGGCACCTTCGGATTACTGCTCCATTTCCCCTTGGAGCTGTACCCATCACAGGGACTTGCCCAACACAGTTAGGAAATGTGTAAGGGTGCATTTGAGCTCAGGAAAGTGAATCTTCCTGTCTCCGGGTCCCATGTTCTATCTACTACACCACCCAGTTGTAGGGTTTGTGAGGCTGAAAAAATGGGGGAGGCAGAAGGCTATGATCCAAGAAAGCAATTGAAGATTCCCAGATGGGAAACAGCAGGACTCCCCAAGATGGGAACGGCCAAGGAGTGATTAAACTGGATCGAGGGCCAATGGAACTAAGGAGGGAAGATGTGGCTTTATTGTACCTTAGGCTGGGAGTGGGAATCCCAGTCTCCAAGGAGACAGGGAGGACCCTTAGGGAGATCTCTGGGGAGACAGAAGGAGAGCTTGTGATGGGTTCTCCTGGGCAGGAGGTCAGTCGGGTCAGGCAGGACTCGGCTTCTGGGAAAGAAGGAAGGAGCCAGAGCAGGGAGCACTTGGCAATCAGTGGGCTCCTTATGTTCCAGGGGTGGGAGGCGTCGCCCTGCAGGGGTTCCCTCTCTGCAGTATGGGACCTTGGGGGAGACAGGCCCCCCATCATCCTGGGCAAGTCACTCACCTCCCGGAGTCATCCCAGGCTCTGGGATGTTCAAAGTGCTGCCCCAAGCTGGCTCTTATCATTCTTGCCCAGACCCCCTTCAAGATAGGTCAGCATGGAAGCTGCCCCAATCCCTCCCCGGAGGGTCAAGGGACAGCCCCTTGGGCCAGTGACTCTGCCTAGTGTCCAATCTTTCAGGCTTCGAGAGACTGTCCTGCCGCCCACCCCGTCCTGAATCAGCTCCGATATCCTCCGAGCCCATCCAGGGAGACTGGGGGGGGGGGGTCCTGCTTTCTTAGGAGTGAACCCTTCCTGGCCTTTTTCCATCCCACCCAGTGTGCCTGGCTCTCCCCCTGGAAGGGATGGAGCCGGTTTGATCCCCTTTCATGCAGCTATAGTACCCCTGGAGGGGAGGGAGAGGGGGGGCCCAGACCAGATTTTTCTGAGCCTTGAGTCAAGGCCTTCAGTGTCCTGGTTGCTCTCCCCCTGCCCCCAGCTTGTCCCTGTCTGTCCTAGAAAAACTGTGGTGTCCCCACCTGAATACAATATCCATCATGGGGTCTAATGAAAGCAAGATCTCGAGGCGGCTTGGGAAAAAGAGGGAGGGGAGTCAACCCCCAAGAGAAATGGGCGCGGGGAGGTGCTCTTGTCCCGCTCAATGGCTTTCTGCCTTTCCCAAGAAGTCATGCTGACTTACATCAGACTGCATGGGACCCTCACCTCTGGCCGCCCCACCCATCCCTACCCCTCTATAGCAGGACTTCACCTTCCTCCCACCCTCAGGTGGTGATGATGATGATGATGATGATGATGATGATGATGATGATGGTAATCTCATGTTAATGGGCAGAGAAGCTGAACTAATTGTTTCTATTAAATCTAGCTGAGGTTGCTGAGGGGCAGGAGCACTGCACATGGACAGACAGAAGCAGGTCTTGCTTTAAAGGGGCTCTCCCAAGGGAGAGATGGGAAGGGGAGGCAACCACCATGGGAGGGCACCAACCACCATGGGAGAGCACCAACCACCATGGGAGGGCACCAACTACCATGGGAGAGCACCAACCACCATGGGAGGGCACCAACATGTGGGAGGCAGGGACAGGAAAGGCCTCCTGCAGAAGGGGGGAGGAAGCAGGGGGTGGTCAGGAGCCAGGCCACAGCTGACCTCTGGTCAGGGGAGACAGAGACAGTGGGTTCTGGGGGGAAGCTGAAGTCCGTGCTGAGTCTGAGATGCCCGCGGGGAGGCTGGTGCTCAGGAGAGAGGCTGGGGCTGGGTATGGGCACCTGGAAACATCCTGCAGGGAGCCTGGCAGGGGCTGGAGCTCCTCCTTAAGAGACTGACCTGGGTCCCCGGGCACTGAAGAGGGGGGGCTGGCCAGCTTGGCACCCGTCCGGAAACCCCAGAGGCCTTCCTCTCTGAAAAGGGGCCGGCTGCCCACAGTGGGTGCTGGACTCCTGAGGTGACATAAACCAGGGCAGGGCTCTCCCCCCTCCCCCAAGCTCCCACCCAGCGGCTCACTCCTGGCATCACAGAAACCACGGGGAAGAGGCGGGACGATCTCAGGCCTGGAGTCCTGACCCCCCCCCATTTCTCAGAGGGGAAACTGAGGACAAGGGAGGAGTCTCAGAGCTCACCGACCCCCCATTTCTCAGAAGGGAAACTGAGGACAAGGGGAGGGGTTTCAGAGCTTTCAGTTTTCCACCCCGCCCCAGCTCACCTAAGCTCCTCCCAGGTTCTCCTCTAGGGACACTTTTGCCCCGCCCCAGGTGTCACGTGCCTGGAGACGCCCCGCCCCTCTTACGTCACGTGTCCAACACCTCCCCGATCCGGAGAGCGGCGGGTCATGCGCCTGCGGGTGCAGCCAATGAGCGCTAATCCCCCGTCCCAGCCGGCCGTCACGTGACCCCATACGCTTTTAGGGCGGACGGTGCGCGCGCACCTGCCCGCTACCAAGAACGCGCCTGGCGCTTGCCCACAGAGCATCCTTGCGGAGCATGGCGGCCGCCAAGGTGAGCATGGGGGACTGGGGGCACGCGGGAGCGCGGCCCCGTGGGAGTGGGGCGCACGGAGGGGTTGGTCCCGAGAGGAAATTGAGGCTTCCCCCTGCCTGGGAGGGGCAGGAAGGGTCCAGTTTCCCCTTCCCTAGGGCTCCTTGCCGTTCCCGCTGTCCCACAGGAGAAGGACGAAAGGAGGGAGGAAAGAAGTTCCCCCACGGGCTTGGTGGGGGCAAAGTGGGCGGGGCCAGACGCGAGGTTGGGGTGCGGGGCCCTTGGGCTGCTGAACTGCGTGCCAGGTGCGGATAGGTGTCAACAATGACTGTCAGTCAACAAGCATTGATTAAGCTCTTGCTGTGTGCCGGGTACTGGACTAAGGACCGAGGAGGGAAAAGGAGGCAAAAGATGAACCTTGTCTGGTTCTCGCTGTGCGAGATAATTAAAAAATGATTAAGACTCAAGCAGTCAGAGGGGTGGGGGGCTTCCCGTAGAAGGGCGAATTTTAGCTGGGACTCTGTGAAAGCCGGGGAGGTCAGTAAGGGCTGTTTTGGGGATAGCTCCGAGGCCAGGGCCGAGAGAAAAAAAGAGGACAGGCAAAGTTCAGAAGAGCTTTGATGGCCAAAATTGGCCCTGGGGGCGATAGGGAGCCCCTGGAGTTCACTGGATAGGGGGCCGTTAGGTGGGAAGGACGGTAGGGAAGGAGATCGGCAGCCTCAGCACTGCTCCTGACTTGTCAGAAGAGGAGGGGGTGTCTGTTTCAGAGATGTAGGATAAGGGTGAAATAGACTTGTACCCTTGTAGGGAGGGGGAGCCAGGAGAGGAGAAAGTGTCTGTTTCAGAGATGTAGGATAAGGGTGAAATAGACTTGTACCCTTGTAGGGAGGGGGAGCCAGGAGAGGAGAAAGTGTCTGTTTCAGAGATGTAGCCTTGGGGGTAGAGGAAAGCTGGAAGGAAAGGGAAGGTCCCAGTGTTTTCCTGGGAGGGAGGCCAAGAGCGGGGTGCCCTTGGCAGAGATGGGAAAGGTAGAAGGGGCAGGGATTGGATATGTCTGTCAGATCTCCATTTTGAGGGGTCTGCCAGAGGCTGTCAGCAGCAAGACCTGCCCTGGCAGTGTCTCTTAACTCTACCTGCATTGCTTTGGTGGGTGCAGTTATATCAGGTTCCACTGACATTTGGTTTAAGTGCCCAGTTTAAGGCCACTAACTGTCACACTGTCATTCATGGATGCTTCCAAGCCAGTTTTTCCCTCCATGAACAACAGTGGAAATTTTCAATCTGAGTTTTGCATCACTTAGCATTTATTTCTCAAGGGATTCCTCCTATCCGAAAGGTGATTAGGGAAGCACCTTGGGTGAAGGGGCTTCAGTTCTAGACAGACAAAAGTATTGTGTTGCCATCCTGAGAGACCTGAGTAAAGCTGAGTCTTGTGGATTTGAGGCCATGTGATTCAGGACCTTTAGGACTGGTAAATCCTTGCTTAGAAACCGCAGCAGAAGAAGTTGGATTGTGGAAGGAGACTGGAGTGCTGATAAAAAGGGATGCCAAAAGGGGGACAGATGGGGAACAGGGAGTAGAGACAGGAAAAGTTAGCTTTCAGCTTTGAGAGGTGGCCCATCTTGGAAGGTGGCTGAGGTTCAGCTCAAACAGGATTCATGTGAGTTGGGGATGCTGGAGGGGTCATAGGATTTTGTAGGTTACGTCAAGGCCCTTGGCAGCCATCTGGCTGGGGGAGATTAGCAGCTGACTCCATGCTGAGTGGAGGACAAAGAGGGATGGACTTTTGTTCCTATTTACACACACTGTGCTTGGAGGAGATAAGAAACCTGACAGTCACTGGTTTTTAGCCATTGACAGTGAATTTTTATCTTTTTTGACAATATTTGGGGAAAGAAAAAAAAAAAGAAAGGCCGGGTTACAGTCCCAGGCCTGTGATCTGCCGTGATCTGGGGGCAGGCACATGGCTGGCCTTCATTCTTGTGATTTTTTTCCAGTGAGGGCCAGGCTGAATGAGAGCGGAGAGGGGGAGGGGGGGGAGAGTGCCCTCTGAGGGGCTCTGCCGAATTCTGACCCCATATTGCCTTTTTCTTGGGAATTCCCCCTCAGTCTTGGCTCTGCCTTGTGGCATCTTTGTTGAGCACGCCAGTACTCCCTAGACAATACCTAGCAAGCATGTATTAAGTGCTTACTGTCTGCAGGATGGCAGTGTGTAAAGGAGACAGTTAGGAGCAGAACTTGTCAGTGTGTGGTGATAGAGCCTTAAAATCCTTCACACTTTGAAACTGGGCGATGACTTTTTTTGTGTTGTTACTTGTTGTCACACTGTAACATTTCTTGTTGTCGCAGTGTAATGTTTCTTGTCACACTGTAATGTTACTTGTCGCACTGTAACATTTCTTGTTGTCAAATGTTACTTGTAGCCCAGTGTATGCCCCCTTGAGGGATTTCTTTTCTAGGTTGCCCTTTAAGGATCTGTCCAAATGCTGAGGAGTTTGTTTCTCTCCTAGTCCAGCCCTTCAAAGCCCTCTCTTTCTTCTCCTTTGAATCTTGCAGTTATTTGCATGTTGTGCCCCCCCACCCCATCTGATTGTGAGCTCCTTGAGAGCTGGTGTTTGGACCCACTGCAGGAACTATTAGCACTGGTCTCTGGGTAGGGCTTTCCCTTGGAAAAAGAGCTCCAGGCAGTCTTCAGGAGGTGGTAGCTGCCCCCTTGCCATACTCTTCCTTGGTCTCCTGGGATTGCCCCTGTCCCCTGCCTGGCAGGCTCTTGGAATCCCTGGTTTCCTTCCCTGATTGCTGCCCCCCCTCCCCATTTACTTTTTATAAGCTTACTCTTGTGAGTGTGTGAGTGAGTGTGTGTGAGAGAGTGTACATGAGAGAGAGATAGAGATGGGGGGGGGGAGAGACAGAGACAGAGATTTCTTTCTCACTAGAAAGGCAGCACCTGCCTTCAGAGCAGGGCCATTAACTTCCTTTTTGTGTGTGGCTGCCTAATCCGTGCCCTCCTTCTGGTTTCCCAAGTTTCCTGCCCTCCCCGGGGCCCAGGCTAAACCTCTGCTTCCAGTCCCCGATGCTGTAGGACGAGGTGGGCACATCACTCACTGGCAGAAAGAAGTCGCTGCCCAGCCACTCGTCCCCCAATCGGCCCGACAGGTCCAGAGCATTGGACGGAGTCGCAGAGGGGCCATCCCTGAGGCGGGAGCTGAGGCACAGAGAGGGCTGGGCCCAGCAGACTCATTGCTCTGGGCAGCCTGGGGCAGGAGAAGCTTTCTTTGAAGGTTGGCCCTGGGGGGGCTGTTAGCAGGGTAGGGATTTATAGCCACCACCTCCCCCCCCAAATAGAGTCAGGCTTGTTCTGGGGGGCAGCCCAGAGTTTCTGCGGGAGCCCTGGGGTGGGCAGGTGTTTCACCTTTGGGTGTGGGAGGCCTGGGAGTGTGCTGTGCCCTTTGTGAGGAAGCCTGCGGCCCAGGGGGCCCGCCTGCAGCTTGGGCCCTCGATCCTTTGACCTCCTTTTTGCCCCACTCTGTCCTGGCCTCCCTCCAGCTTTGGGGCCTTATGAACTCACTTTTGAAATCCCCGGGGCAGATGTGTGTGTGAGTAACTGGGAAATAGCCTGGGGCCCCAGGAAGTGGGGATTAAGCGGAGGCCTGCTTTTTGTAAAGCTTTCCTGGAACAAACTGGAAAACTCCTGTTAGTATAAAGGTGAAACCCTGAGACCTTCCCCTCTCCCCCTCCTGCCACCCTTCTAGCACCCTAGTAATGCCCCGAGGGAGGGACCACCACTGCCCTTTTATCTGTTTCCCGGGGGAGCCTCCTGGGAGCTCCCCTATCACTTCTGGAAATCACATCTGCTGTCACTGCAGTGTATGGTGTGTATCTCCTACGTGGCCTGCAGCCTGTCATCCATGTCCCAGGCTTCCCTTCCTCCCCACTCCGTGGGGCTTCCTTCCAGGGTTCTCTCTGTCCCCCAAGTCCTCCCAGTGGACTTCCTTCTCAGGGACTTCCCAGAGTGGACTTGGCCCATGGGATCGGGTGCTTTCTGAAGGGATTATGGCCCTGGGGACCACAAGCTTCCCTTGTGACTGGAGGGCAGCCTCCCTTGGCCCCTGCCCCCAGCAGGCGCTTCATTGGGACCCCATTTTACTTTACAGATGAGAGGCTAAGAGAGTGGGGCCTATGGGCATAGCCATTTCATGTCAGGGGCCGGATTTGAATCCAGGCCTTGCTGCCAGGGTGTTTCCCAGAAAGGGAACGGGGAGGGGTGTGCCCCCCCCCCGAGCTATTACCTTGCTGCTTCCTTGGGGATCTCCAGATATGGCACAACTTGATATGCCAGATGGGTAGCGGGGGTTGGGGGGGCAGGCCGGGTAGAGTCACTGCCCAGGGTCGGCAGCTGGACTTGGACTCGGGTCCTCCTGTCTCCCGGGCCAGTGTTCTATCCACTGTCACTGCCCCCATTGGGGGGACTCATCCTCTCAGCTTTAGTCAGGGAACCGGGGCCCTGTGCCAGGTTCTGGCCTTCCTCCCCCCCCCCTGCAACTTGTGGGTGAGTGGGTAGGAGATGGGCCTTGGGGCTCCTCCCTATCACTGCAGGCCCGGCCTGGTAGCCTAGCCTGGAGGCGGGGCTTAGGGTGGCCTGGGATGGGGGGGGCTGCCTGCTTCCCCTAGTGTTCCCGAGACCCCTTCCCCCCAGGCCTCCTGGCTCTTCCACCACCAAGGGCCTGCCCCCCCAAAACTGATTCCCCCCTCCCCCTTCTAATCCCAGAGCTTGTTACAAGACAGCTTGTTTGTCTACTTCTGCATCTTCCCCCCCCCCCCAGATTGTAAACTCCTTGAGCACTGACCCTCTTTGCTGGTTTTGGGTCGCCAGCCTTTGGTATACAGTAGGCACTTAGGAAAGGCTCTTTCTCTGATCTGCTCCCAGGGTGGAGCTTGGTGCAAGTGGCCTGAATACAGCCGGGCTGTCCCTGCCTCCTGAAGCTCCTGTCCCAGGAGGGATGGCTTGTGCCCGGAAGGGCCTGGGGCGCCTGCCCCCGCTCTCCTGGGCCCAGGAGTTAAGCTGGTTTTCCTTTTGAGAATCACCAGAAAACTTTCTTAATCCCCAAGCGCCAGCGGGCAGACTTCCGGGAAGGCTCTGGAAGCCTTTGCTTTGAGGCCCGTGGGGCACCTGGGGACTCCTCCCCTGCAGCCAGGAAGGCACTGGACCATCCTGTCACTCGGTGACCCCCAGTGATGAAGGCTTTAGAACCCGTGACCTCGAGGGTCATCTCTGGTGGCCTTTGGGGACGGGCGCCCTCCTGGAGTGACCAGCCAGGGCCTGGTTGAGGGAGATGGATCTGAGAGAAATGGCGGCCCACTGCAGAGGTGGCCAGCTGGTGGTTAGAAGGGGGTGCCTGCTGTGTGGCCCTCCAGCTGCGGGATCCCTCCCGGGGAATTGCCCCCCCAGAACCCCTCTGGGATGAGCCCTGACTCTCACTGAAATGCTCTGGAGCCTGCCGGGCACGGGGAAAAGCTCGTCTAGGTCGGGACGTCCCACTGCCCTGACGTATGATTTCAGACGTGGCCTTTGGCACTGACCAGCCTTACCATCCTGGGGCTGTCACTTCGCCTGTCTGCCTCAGTTTCCTCAGCTGTAAAATAACAGCCCTCTCCCCCCTAGGGTTGTGACGGTCCAGCAGGATCATGATTGTGAAGCGCTCAGCCAGTGCCTGCCCACAGGAGGGGCTCCCTCCCTTTCCCGCTTCCTTCTGCCCTGGTCAGATCTCATCTGGAGCCTGGTGCCCAGTTCAGGGTATCGCTATGCAGCAAAGACATTGAAAACCTGGGGGGCACCTGGAGGAGGAGGCCCCTTGGCAGTGCGTGCTCGTCTCCCCCATTTCATTTGGCCCAGTGGGCCAAATTGGGCCCGTGGCCCAGTGCCAAGCAGGCACGAGTTGGGCAGTGGGAAGCTCAGCTGCCACGGTGCCCAGGGCCTGCCCCCGATCTGATGCCCTGGGTTCAAATCCTGGCCTTGGGCTAGCTGGGCGACCCTGCCAGCCTCCATAATGCCTGAAATGAGCTGGAGAGGGAAGTGGCCGGCCCCTCCCACCCCTGCCAAGAAAGCCCTTCGGGGGCCACTCGACTTGGACACGTGCAAGCCCTTCTCCCTCCATGTCTTTGCCCAGCCACGGGACAGACCTCTCCATTAGGCTTGTTGGGGGTCCTGGCTCCCCCTGCCCCGGCAGATTCAAAGAGCCTTCTCCCTGACTGGTGGCCCTCCTCTTCTTCCCCTGCCCTGTGACCCCTGGCAGGGCCCCTGGGCTGCCCATCCCTCCCTCCCAGTCTCCCTCCAGCCACTCACTCGGTTTCTGGGCCCCCGGTCAGCGGCTGCCCTGGCCCATCCTCCTGGGCTCTCCCAGCTGCTGATAGGAAGCCTGGTCATTTGCACCCCCCTTCTTCCCCCCCTTCCTCCGTTGTCCCCCAGTTCCCCACTCCTGAGGCTCAGGATGCCCAGAGGCATCGGGCTCCCCCCACACACACAGCTGCACAGCCCGGGGCTTCCCCCTCGGTGCCCCCTCAGCTGGGCAAGGGGAGGGGTGTTTCTTCCCTGTACTCCCCAGGTTTCTTGTCCCATGGCCACCTTCTTTCCAGCTTGTTTTCTTCACCTCTGTCCCCTTAGCTCCCTGGAGAGCCGCCCGTAGGACGGGGAAGGAGGAGGGGGACCTCTCGGACCAACGCCGAGAGAAGGTTGTTGTTCTGGGCCAGGTCGGGGCCGCCTGCTTCTCAGCATTGGGGGGGAGGGGTTCTGGGAGGCGGGGGTCCCAGCTCTCCCCTTGTCAGTGGGGGGACATGGCTTTCCTAGCTCTGTTCCCTTCCTTGTGTCCTTCCTTGCGGCCCAGGAGTGTTAGGGTTGCCCACGGCAGTGCGGTGAGCCCTCCTCACCCCCTCGGGGGGCACCTGCTTGGGCTCTAGTCCTTGGCCACCAGGAAAGTGGCTGCCCTCAGTGTCTCCCCAGCTGTGGAGCCTTCCGTCTGTCCGTGAGTCCTTGGTCCATGGCCGGGCAGGCTCCAGCCGCTTTCCGGAATGGCAGCCTTGATTCCCAGCTCCACCAACAGCGCACCCGTTTCCCCACGAGCCCTGCAATATCGCCATGGGTTTTGCCATGTTTTCCAGGTTGCCGGCGTGAGGTCTTTGATTTCCATTTCCCTCCCTAGGGATTTGGAGCTTGCTTTGCCCTGGTGGTTAATAGCTGTAGTCCTCCTCCTGGCTTCGCCTGCAACCTTTGCCCGTCTCACCTTTGCCCTCCAGACCTCCCCCTGTGCTGACTGCTTGGGACTCTCTCCCCTGTCTCGGCCTGTTAGCCTGCCAGTGCCTGGGGCTCCCTTAGCAACCTTCTCATCTACTCTCCCTCTTTTGGGCCCTTGGGTTTTCCCCCAAGACCGCAGCTGCTCTTGTTGGACCCTCTGGGGCTGTTTGGACCAGGGGCTCTCCAGGCGGCCCTGGGGCTGCCCACAGGCTTGGCGCCCAGTAAGTGCTTGGTGACCGCTTGTATCTCCTTCCTCAGTGACCTCCTTGATGCTTTTTTCCTCTGGGGTTCTTTGTTCATCCTCGCTGGGACAGGGTTCAAGTCAGTCAGCACTTACTTGGCCCTTCTGTGCCAGGCACTATGCTTGCATGTGCCCTTAGAGTGATAGCCCATGCCCTCCGGGAGGCTGGCGGGGAGTGGAGAGGGAGGGAAAGGACCCGGAGCTGGGGCAAGGTAGGGAAAGACTGGAGCCTGGAACCCAGGGAGGAGTGTTGGGATGAAGGCTGGGGGCTGAGGACACTTCCAGGGCGTGGAGCTGAGGCTCAGGGTGAGCTTCAGAGGGAAGGGATCCGCCACCTCCCATGTCTTGGGCTGTAGGAACACTGGTTGGTGAATGATCCATTAAAGTGGGTAGAGGGATCGGGAGCCAGAGGCCCCCCCAAAAGATGGCCGCTAAAGCGGGGCTGAAGGTACAAGGGGCCCGGTGGTCCTGGTGGTCTCTAGCTGGACACTGGGGTTAGTAGGAATTCTAGGAAGAGCTGCCCACGGACCCTGGGGGCCACCCGCCTCCCCCTTCTTTTGCTGACTTGGCGCAGACTCCTTGGGGTGGGGGTCTGCGTGTCTCCTTGGAGACCGGCTTCTTACCCTCCTCCCCCTTCCAGGCCATTTTGGAAAGACACTGAATTGACCCGAGGATGGGCCGCTTAGGGTCTGAGCGCTCTAAGGCTGTTTTTTTATTTTTCCAATTAAAGACGTCATTCTCCCCGCCCCCCCCCCCCAGTACTTGATTTTTCCAAATATGTGTAAAAGCGGTCTCAGCATTCGTGTTGGTGAGACTTTGTGACCCTCATTTTTCTCCCTCCCCCTCCCCAAGACAGCAGCCAGTCTGAAGTGGTTAAACCCGGGCAGTCCTTTTAAACACGTTCCTGTATTTGTCACGTTGTGCAAGAAAAATCAGGAAAGAGCAAACGCCAAGCAAGGCTCCAAGTGCCGGGCTTCCATCCCCGTTCCGTCTCCGTGAGAATGAATCTGGATGTGAATGGCGCTCTCCCTCCCAAATCTGGAGCCGCCGAGGGTCCTGCTGGAAGGTCCCCGGGGGCCCTTTCTGGACTTCCTCCCCTGATGGAGCAGATCTGGAGTCGGCCAGCGGTCATCCCCCACGAACCGTGGGGAGCGTTTTCTCATGAACGTGCCCCAAGTAGCTTGAGCCCCCGGGTCGGCGTCAGGCCATCCGGCCCGCTCCAGGAGACGTTGGTTCCGAAAGCTCCGGGCCGCGGGTCCCTCGGCTGTCTGCCGAGGGGGCTCCAGGGCCCCGGGGAGGCCCGGGCCTTCCGGCGAAGGCTTCGGCGGAGCCGTTTCCAGAGTCCTGCCGGAGACCTCACGCCCGTCCTTATGATCCGTCCTTAGCCCAAAGGCTGATGACCTACCTCAGTCAGGAGACGGATCTTCTGGACCGCCTTGCGCTTTCCAGGAAACTGGGATAGAGCCAGATGCGGAACGTCCCACCCCAAACTCCTTTGTGCGTCAGAGAAAAACCTTCCCGAACGATGCTGAGATGTTCCCATTGTTACTGCGGGGTACATCTACCCCGTACCCACAAGAGCTCTTGGAAATCTCAGCGTTTTAAAGAGTGGGGGAGTAAGGGGGATGTCCGAGACCACGAAGTCTGAGACCGCCGCTTGAGAGAATCCTTTTCTGCTCTTCCCACGCTGGGACTGCTCTGGGGGCCTCGGGAACATTGGATTCCGTGCACGTCCGTGAAGGTGGATCTCTTGATTTCGAACCCATCCCTTTCTCCTGCCTGCCTGTCCAGTTCCTCAGATTGATTGATTGATTTATTTATTTATTTATTTATTTATTTATTTATTTATTTGCTTTTTGCTGAGGCAATTGAGGTTAAGTGACTTGCCCAGGGTCACACAGCTAGGGAATGTTAAGTGTCTGAGACCAGATTGGAACTCAGGTCCTCCTGACTTCAGGGCTGGTGCTCTATCCACTGCGCCATCTAGCTGCCCCCTCCTCAGATTTATTTTAACCGAATAAATGTCTTTATTTTCCAGGTGACTTTAACCAAGAGGGCGGATCCAGCCGAGCTGAGAAAAATATTTTTAAAGGTCAGTACGAAGGAAATCCGCCGGCTCCTGTTCGCGTGTGCCGTCTCCGCGGGCTTTCCTCGGCCGTGCCTTTGTTCACGGGTAGATTTTAAGTCTGAGCCAGGAGAGCTGAGAGCTCACCGCTCCCCATTTTATCTGTTAGGAAGAAGGAAGGACAGACGGAAGGACCTCATTTTAGCCTGGCAGTCCAGGGGGCGATGTGGATCTGTCAGGCCGGGCTTTCCCTCTCTCCTCCGTCCATGGTCCTTGTCGGGATTAGGGCTGTGGAGGGCTGGGCTTTCCCCTTTGATTTCTGCTTCCTCTGGGAAAGTTGGCTGCTTGGGGCCTTGGGTACAGAACGCACCGAGAATTTTGTAAGGGGAACTGGGGTGATTGGGCCCCTGTGCGGCACTCCTTTGGCCTGCCTGGGTCACGGGACCCTTGCTGAAAGCATCACGGGCCCCCAAGGTCCGAAGAAATCATCCTCCAGAACTGCCGACCTGGTCATTTGGTTCTTGGAGCCAAATTGGCCCCCGTGGCATCTCCTGAAGCTTGAAATGGGGCAGATAATTGGGGTCTGCCTTATTCCAGAGAGACAGGACGGCAAGTAGCTTTAGGAGTTAGGAAGGGGCGGGGGAGGAGGAGGGGGAGGCCGCCGTGCTGAGTGCGCGCTCCATTTCGCTGGCCGTCCGGTGGGCCGGGGCGGCCTTGAATGAGGAGGGATGGACACATGACCCTAGAGCCGGAGTGGGAAGAGATTCGAGTCCTCCCACGGAGGCTGGAGGGGAGCGCTGGCAGGCAGTGGAAGTCAGCGGGCCTCGTCCCCATTCTGGCTCTGCCCTTTGGGATCTGGGTGATCTTGGACGAGACGCTTCACTTCTGATCCTCGGGAGGGATTGGGCCATGTGATCTGTAAGATCCCTTCCAGTTCTAGAATTGGGGCTCTCGGAACATCCCCTCCTTTGGGAACAGCTTAGGTGTTTTTAAGTTCCGTTAATTTGTTTTTATTTTGTTTTATTAGGCTGTGCCATTTCCTTGTTTTCTTAAGTTTTATTTTTTCCCATTACACAGAGACAATTTTTAAGATTCATTTAAACAAAATGTTGAATTCTAAATCGCCTCCCTCCCTGAAGTGTAAACGCTTTGCGAGCGTATGTCCGTGCAGTCACGTAAAACACGCGAGTCATGTTGTGAAAGCAGCACCAGAGCAACAGCTGGGGGCCACTAGCTTGGATGCACAGTCAGACCCCCCCCCCCCCAGCCCTGGAGGCAGGCCGCTTGTGCATCAGGAGTCCTTGGGGACCGCCACGGATCGTCCTGTTGCTGAGCAGAGCCAAGGTGCTCTCTGACCGTCGTACGATGGCACCGTCACTGGACACGGCGGGCCTGGTTCTTCACTTGGCCTTTGGTCACTTAGGCCCCTCCAGGTGTTCCTCAGGGCTTCCTGCTCATCGTGTCTTACAGCATAATAATGTCCCCGAGCCATCGTAAACCCCAGCTTGTCCAGCCGTTCCCCAGATGACAAGCGGCCCCTTGATTTCTAGTTCTCGGTCACCGCAAGAAGGGCTGCTAGAAGTGTTTTTGTACGTGGGGGTCCCTTCATCTCCTCGCAGTACAGACCCAGCAGGGGGTCTTACTGGATGAAAGGCTAAGCAGTGTGTAGCCCTTTGGCCCTAGTCCCAAAGTGCTTTTCAGAATGGTCGGATCAGTTCACAACTCCACCAACAATGTATCAGTGCCAGCTGCATAAAGAGAGGGAGCCAAAGTAAGAAACTGAGAGTGATTGCGGAAAGTGGGGGGCAGAAGCCGGACTCTGATAGAGCAGGGAGAAGGAGGTTGCAGCCATCTTTTGCTCTCTTTCACTTTTGCCTTCTTTCCTACCCGAGAAAGTGACCTTCATCCTTGGAAAAACAGACTCGTGAGCAGGGGGTCCACACTCCAGGGACGTCAGGAAGCCCCTGCCAGCTTGCAGTCTGGGGACGGGAAGCAGGGAGGGCTCTGGAGCCCTTGAGCGCAGGGAGGCTGGTCCCGGACGGCCACGCGTGGGCCCCTGCCGTTCGTGCGTTTCCTTTTCGGATCGCGAGGGGAACAAAGCTGTCGTCCGAGCCGGCGGACCAGCAAAGCGGCCTGGGCGGATGAACTTCAGCCTCTGGAGCGGGCCGCTGTTCCTTCCTCCGTGGCTCCCCTCCCACCCCCCACCATATACATGCCTTCTAGTCGGTACGTGTGTGGAGCAGAGCAGAGCAGAGTGTGCTCTGTCGTGTCTGGAGAAGGTACGCTTTACTCTGGCCCGGGAGCCTAGTAGCAGGCGGGCTTCAGCCCCACTGGTCATTGGAGCCTCGCGGCCGCTTTTCTGCAGGGTAGCGGCCCTCAGAATGGTTCTCGTCTCACCTCGCTCCCTGAAGCTGTCGTCTTCGTTATTTCTTATGGCACGATCCGACTCCGTCGCCTCCGTAAACCGTCCTTTTTTCAGCCATTTTCCAGCTGACGGCGCCATTTGTTTTCCAGGTGGATGCAGTGATACAAGTTCTTCGGTTGTTATATTTTGGCGATTCAGGTTTCCTCGCCTCCTGCTAACCAGTTTTCTTCAGCAGCCATCTTCGGTCACGGAACCGTCTGCCAATTAAAGGGGTTGGTTTGCCGATCGGATAAGTGGAAGCAGAAGGAGCGTCGGCCCCCTCGGCGAGGGGGCCCTCGGAGTCTGTGTCTGTGTCTGAAATCACTGTGGCTGTCTCGACAGTCCCGGGAGCCAAGCCAGTGCGGGACTCCTGTGGGGAGGAGCCCCAGACTCCCTTGGGTGACACCTGCAGAACTGTCCAGTGGTTCTGGCCTGCTAGCTGAAAGCAAACAAAAAGCCCCCGAGTCTTCTGATCGTGTGTGCAAGGGAAATCATCAGTGACCCAAAGGGAAACGCCGCCCGACTTGGTGCTGTGAAATCAGCCCGCCCAAACTCTGCCCTGGCACCTTGGCAGTAGCCCCCCCCCAAGCAGAAGTCTGGGAGGAGGGCACGTCAGAGACTCGCTGCGGGGAGCGGCCCCATTTAAAATGCCCCAGCCTCACGCGATGCAAACCACGGTCGAGAAAGGAGGGTTGGGACGGGGTTTCCTAGCCCCGGGAATCCGAACGGCGAGATTCCGGCTATTCGGGGAAAAAAGAAAAGCCTGGGACGTGTGGGGCCCGACCCACGAGGATGGCCCGAAACCAAGGGCTGCCCAGTCGGACCAGGAGAAGAGCGACGCGGGCCCTTCCCCCTCTCCGATGCCTCGCCGTTCTGGGAACATTCTGTTAAC
>JAJPUD010025323.1:1084-15897 GCA_023553655.1 Myrmecobius fasciatus | reverse complement strand
TCTTTATCTCTCTTTTTTCACTTAATATGTCTTAAGACTTTTTATTTTTCATTAGGGTGAGAGATCTGTGTTTTTTCCACCACTTTATTGGAAATGTTTTGCCTGATTTCAGAAGTTGTTTCTTCATTGCAGAGAAGGACGTGCCAAGCAAAAATCTTAAAAAGAAATGTAAAAGTAAATGTTTGGAAGATAAATTGAGGAAAACATGAAATACATGAATTAAAATAACAAACTTCCCTTTTGTACCTTAGAGGTTCTAAGAGTAAAATTGCATTTCAATGAGTAAAACTCAGTTGAATGAGAATGTGAGAAAGTAGAGTGCAGAGTTGAGAAGAGTGAGAAAGGGGGAAGAATAAGTGGAGACCATAGTCAATAACCATTTCTCAATTATCTATTGTGGGCCAAGCTCCATAATCAGCCCTGGGGAGATATGAAGAATGGTCCAAGCCTGACCATGGCCTGGAGGAGCTCCCAGTCTAAGGGCATGAGTCCATGCAAACAAGTGTGTACAAATGAGGGGTTTACCAGAAAAAAATTAGAAGTAATGATTGGGCTTCCTCCAAGTATGCAACGCAGGGGAGCATATACCAAAGCATAGTGTCCAGGGTCCAGTTCTCCTTCAAAGACCAAGTATTCCTCTGGGCAGATCATCAGCCTGTGCTGCTGCTATCTTTCGCAGCCACAATCTGTTATCTGATTCCTTCCCCTTTGCTCATATGGTCCCTTCTTCCTTCACAGACTCGGTCCAGCAGCAGGAGAAGAGCCTCTACCAGAAGATACAATCATTCTTTGTCCAAAAACGCCTTTCCTGCCTTGCCCCCTTGTCAATGAGCAAGACTGAACCCGACGTTGAGGGCCAGCAGGACGTCATTCCGGCCAAGGCAACAAGGCAGAAAAAGGACATCGTGGCCCCAAGGCGGCTGAGGAGTTTGGCTTTTGCCGTTCCTCCTAAGAGCCCAAAAGTTCCTTTAATCTTGGGGGAACCATTCCCTCCTGTTTTCCCCAAGAATCATCCAAAAGGCACCGCGGCCTGTCCTGACCAGGCAGCATCCCCCCAAATTATCCCCAAACCCTCCTCCCAATGGCCCCAGGGAGAAGCTTCTGGACCCGAAGATGCCACAACATCTTCAGCTGTTGAAGCCACAGATCCCCGAAGAAGATCACCACAATACATCCTGGCCTGGCCACAGAATCAGGACATCCCCCCAAATGATCCTAAAACCCTCCTCCCAATGGCCACATAGAGAAGGTTTTGCATGCCAAGAAGTCTCCCCACTCTGTGCCAGCCAAGTAGCCAATGCTCCTCAGAAGAGGAACAGCAAGGTTTATCCGGCCATAACCAAAGAAACCAAGACATCCGCCAAACATGTCCTCCAACCCTCCATCAATTGGCCCCAGGGAGAAGCTTCTGGATCCCAGGACACCACAACATCCAGTCTTGGCAAAGCCACAGGTCTCCCAAAGAAGACCACCACAATGCATCCAGGCCTGGCCACAGAAGCCAGGACATCCCAGAAAATTATCCCCAAACCGTCCTTCCAATGGCCTCATGCAGCTTTTGCAGCCCAGATCTCCTCAATCTGTCCCAGCCAAGTAGCCAATGCTCTTCAAAAGAGGAAAGGCAAGTTTCATCGGTGCATGCCCACAGAAACCAAGACATCGCCCAGTTATGTCCTCGAAGCCTCCACCAATTGGCCGCAGGGAAAAGCTTCTGTTACCCAATATGCCACCCCGATCTTGGCCATCAAAATAATCTTGGCTCCCCAGAGAAGCCCACCAAGGTCTACCCGGCCCTGACCACTGAATGCAAGACATTCCCTGAAATTGCCTCCAAACCTTCCTTCAACTTGTTCCAGGGAGAAACTTTTGCAGCCCAAGAAGTCTCCCCAGTCTGTGCCAGCCAAGTAGCCAATGCTCCTCAAAATAGGAAGGCCAAGCTTTATCTGGCCATGCCCTCACAAACCAAGACATCACCCAATTGTATCCTCGCACCCTCCACCAATTGGCCCCAGGGAGAAGCTTCTGGATCCCAAGACACCACAACATCCAGATTTGGCAAAGCCACAGGGCTCCCAAAGAAGACCACCACAATGCATCCTGGCCTGGCCACAGAAGCCAGGACACTCCCCAAAAGTATCCCCAAAGCCTCCTCCCAATGTCCCCATGGAGAAGCTTTGGCAGCCCAACAAGTCTCCTCAGTCTATGCCAGCCAAATAACCAATGCTCCTCAGAAAGGAATGCTAATATTTATCTGGCCATGACCAAAGAAACCAAGACATCCCCTGAAACTGCCTGTCAACCCTCCTCCAATTGGCCCCATGGAGAAGCTTCTGTTGCCAACGAAGCCACCCCAGTCTCTGCCATCAAAATAAGCTGGGTTCCCCGGAAGAGGACCAGCAAGGTCTATCGGGCCCTGCCATCCAAATGCAAGACATCCCCCAAAATTCCCTCCAAACCTTCCTCCAATTGGTTCCAGGAAGAAGCTTTTGCAGCCCAAGACATCTCCCCAGGCTGTGCCAGCCAAGTAGCCAATGCTGCTCCAATGAGGAAGGCCAAGCTTCATTGGGCCATGCCCACAGAAACCAAGACATCACCCAAATATGTTTTGGAACCCTCCTCCAAGTGGCCCCAGGGGGAAGCTTCTGGATTCCAGGATACCACAATATCTAGTCTTGGCAAAGCCACAGGGCTCCCAAAGAAGACCACCACAATGCATCCTAGCCTGGCCACAGAAGCCAGGATATCCCCCAAAAGTATCCCCAAAGCGTCCTCCCCAATGTTCCCACGGAGACGCTTTTGCAGCCCAACAAGTCTCCTCAGTCTGTGCCACCCAAATAGCCAATGCTCCTCAGAAGAGGAATGCCAACATTTATCCGGCCATGCCCAAAGAAATCAAGACTTCCCCCGAAAATGCCTGTGAACCCTCCTCCAATTGGCCCCAAGGAGAAAGTCCTCCACCCCAAGAAGCTACTGCTTCATCTGCTGCCAAAGACAGTGGTCCCCGGAAAAGAACCATCAAAGTCCAGCCAGCTGTGTCTCCCCAATCTAAAACTTCTAGCAATGCTACTTTCTTCCAGTGTATGATGTAACTTAGTGAAGCTTAGTCCTAGGGTCTTACAACCTCTGAGAAATCTTCACCTGGGCTCATTCAGAAGGAAGGAAGGAAAAAAGGAAGGAAGGAGAAGATGGTGGGAGAGAGGAAGGAAAAAAAGATTGTGTTAATAAACTCCCTTTAAGTAGGTTCAATTAGCCATTTTTGCCTCAATTTTTACCAAATTTAATGGTGCTATTTTTTTCCTAATTGAAGGAGCAAAGACTTGATTGTGTTGCCAAAAGGGGACAAAGTTAGGGAAAGACCCAGACTCATTTGATAATGAGTAAGCTGGGGGATTTGCATCCTCATTAATTAGAGTGAATGTGGAGTCAAAAGAACCCTAACAATGTCAGGAACTCAACAAGGGACCATTGCAACAATGGTCTCCTGAAAGACAAGATTATCCTGTCAATGCCCCTCTCCAGATCAACATGCCTCAGGCAAGCAAAGCTGTTAAAGACCTTGCCCCAGGGCCATTTCCAATTCTCTTAATCTATAGTTGGGCAATGGATCCCTATGGTTCTTGAGAAAATGAGGCATAGGACCTTGGATAGCTCTTCCTCACTCCAATGCTATTCACTTGCTTGCCAAGGACATAAGCACGTTATTAGGCTCATGGCAGATCCTTCTCATGAGGTGAGAGCACTGACCTGAGAGGGCCAACATAATGAGGCCCCATCCCACTCATAAATGTCCAAGATTTGGTAGACTAGGAAGGATATGCTGAAGATACTTGATCCATTGTATTTGTCATTGAAAAATTGGAGAGGATCTCTACCTTGAAATGGAGATAATACACACCTCATTCTTGATTTCAAAGATTGGTATGTCTACCCTCTCATATCTTCCCATCACTCTTGCATAGGATCCCTTTTATTATTCACATTTTGCAGCTGAGCAAACTGATGTGTAGAAGTTGTGTTGCTTTTTTGAACATTCTTCAGGACTTCATAGTGTCTGAACTAAGACTTCAAGTCAAGTCTTCTGATTCTCAGACATCAACTAAATGACTTTAATGATGTCCTTTATGTAAGCACATTGGTAATTAAATAACAATAACAATGATCTACATTTTCATAAAACTTTAAAGTTTACAGAATGTTTTTCTCAGAACACTTCATGAATACAAGGGTTGTAATGCATTGCCATTCCATAGGTGAGGCAACTGAGGCTCACAAGGAACATGGGGTATTATTAGAACACCAGGATATGTTTCTTGTCAAGAAAATAGGACAGCAAGGGAAGAGGTATAACAAGACAGTATATGCTTCAGTGCCAAATGAATATGTAGAGGGTACAAGGATTTGGGGTGTCGGTAGAGAAATTTGCCCATTTGATCAAGCCCTGTTCAAGCTGTTTTGTAGGACTACAAGGGGAATTATACAGGCTGAAATTAATCCTTCCACATCCAATCTACCAATATCTTGGCCAATTAGCTAAGTCAAACTCAGAAGATGATTTCAGGAGAGGCAGATTCTCTAGCTAGGGTGTGAGAGTTCAAAGGAAACATGATGGTCAGCAGGGTGATGTCAGAGTGACCTGGAGAGATTTACAAGAATTGGTGCTATATGAAATGAGCACAACCAGGAGATCCTTGTCCACACCAACAACAAGATGATAGGACATAATCCTGATGGGCGTGGCTCCTTTGAACAATGAGATGACTCAGGCCTGTGCCAATGATCTTATGATGATGAGAGCCATTGAAATCCAGAGAGAGGACAGTGGGAACTCAGAAGCGATTACAAAATGGCATTTTCACCCTTTTTGTTATGGTTTGCTTGAATTTTATTCTTTCCTTTTTTTTTTCCTTTTTCATCTCCTATTTTTGTGCAGCAAGATAATTTTTTAAAGTATATGCCTCTTTTAGAATGAACACATATTTGGACCATACTTAGCAAATGTTGGATTGCATGCCATCTAGAAAAGGGGATGGGAAGAAGGAGGGAATAATTGGAATAGTAGGGTTTTTCAAGGGTCAGTGTTGAAAAACTTATCCTTGAATATATATTAAAATTAAAAAAGACTTCAACAAAAAAACAAAAGGAAGTTTTATAAATAGGTGTGAATGGAAGTAAAGAGTGTTAGGGAAGATAGAGATGAAGAGAAGGGTAAAGATGTCAATGCAGTTACCCTATCAATAAAGAAAGGCAAATATCTGCCCTGTATTTGAATGACTTTCTTTGAAGCCAAATATGTCTGATATAATCTTTTAGAGCCCAATGTAATGAGAGTAAAATTTACACAATGCTCATCGCCCTCCCTTCAACGACCAGGTATCCCTCTGGGCAGATCATGAGCCTGTGCTGCTGCTATCTTTCGCAGCCACAATCTGTTAGCTGATTCCTTCCCCTTTGCTCATATGGTCCCTTCTTCCTTCACAGACTCGGTCCAGCAGCAGGAGAAGAACCTCTACCAGAAGATATAATTATTCTTTGTCCAAAGACGCCTTCCTTGCCTTGCCCCCTTGTCAATGAGCAAGACTGAACCTGATGTTGAGTGCCAGCAGGACGTCATTCCGGCCAAGGCAACAAGGCAGGAAAAGGACATTGTGGCCCCAACGTGGCTGAGGAGTTTGGCTTTGCTGTTCCTCCTAAGAGCCTGGAAGTTCCTTTAATCCCGGGGGAACCATTCCCTCCTGTTTTCCCCAAGAGTCATCCAAAAGGCTCCTCGGCTTCTTTGAAAAGGCCATCAAAACTCTACCCAAAACTGGTGAAAGAATCCTCCAAAATTATCCCCAAACCCTTCTCCTCCCAATGTCCCTATGGAGAAACTTTTGCATCCCAAGAAGTCTCCTCAGTCTGTGCCAGCCAAGTAGCCAATGCTCCTGAAAAGAGGAAGGCCAAGCTTCATCGGGGCATGCCACCAAAAACCAAGACATCACCCAATTATGTCCTCGAGGCCTCCACCAATTGGCCCCAGGGAGAAGCTTCTGTGGCCCAATATGCCACCCCGGACTCGGCCATCAAAGTATCCTTGGCTCCCCAGAGAAGGCCCCCCAAGTCTACCCGGCGCTGCCCATAGAATGCAAGACATCTTCTGAAATTGCCTCCGAACCTTCCTTCAATTGGTTCCATGGAGAAGGTTTTGCAGCCCAACAAGTCTCCTCAGTCTGTGCCAGCCAAGTAGCCAATGCTCCTCAGAAGAGGAAGGCCAAGCTTTATCCGGCCATGCCTTCACAAACCAAGACATCCCTCAAAACTGCCTGTGAACCCACCACCAATTGGCCCCAGGGAGAAGCTTCTATAGCCCAAGAAGCCACCCCACTCTCTATCAGGAAAGTAACTTTGGCTCCCCGGAGAAAGCCTGCCAAGGTCTACCCGGCCCTGCCCACTGAATGCAAGACTTCCCCCAAAACTGCCTGTGAACCCTCCTCCAATTGGCCCCAGGGAGAAGCTTCTGCTGCCCAAGAAGCCACCCCAGTTTCTGGCATCAAAAAAAGTTTGGCTCCCCGGAAGAGGACCAGCAAGGTCTGCCAGGCCCTGCCCACCAAATGCAAGACATCCCCTGAAATTGCCTCCAAACCTTCCTTCAATTGGTTCCAGGGAGAACCTTTTGCAGCCCAAGATGTCTCCCCAGTCTGTGCCAACCAAGTAGCCAATGCTCCTCCAAAGAGGAAGGCCAAGATTCTTCCGCCCATGCCCACACAAACCAAGATATCCCCAGAAACTGCCTGTGAACCCTCCTCCAAGTGGCCCCAGGGGGAACCTTCTGGATCCCAGGACACCACAACATCTAGTCTTGGCAAAGCCACAGGGCTCCCAAAGAAGACCACCAGAATGCATCCAGTCCCGGCCACAGAAGCCAGGACATCCCCCCAAAATATCCCCAAAGCGTCCTCCCAATGCCCCCATGGAGACACTTTTGCAGCCCAAAAATTCTCCTCAGTCTGTGCCAGCCAAACAGCCAATGGTCCTCAGAAGACGAACGCCAGCATTTATCTTCCTATGCCCAAAGAAACCAAGACATCCCCCAAAACTGCCTGTGAACCCTCCTCCAATTGGCCCCAAGGAGAAAGTCCTCCACCCCAAGAAGTTACTGCAGGCTCTTCTAAGAAAGCCAGTGGTTCCCCAAAAAGGACCATCAAAGTCCAGCCAGCTGTGTCCCCCCAATCTAAAACTTCTCCCAAAGGGTCCCCAACAATTCCTCCAAAACCCCCGAGAAAAAAGTTCTGGACAACATCGATTTTGGTTTTTGTTTAGAAAACTCTCCTCTGGAGGAGTCTAGAAAGTTAGTTGAGAAGAGTCTGTTAAGTTGCAGCCCTACCAATTTCCTCCACAAAGGGAAGCAATGTCTACCTCAGGGCGAATAAAGACATTTAAAAAATTTTATTAAAACTTTTTTTTCAATGCAAAACACATGTATGGGTAATTCTTCCACATTAACCTTACAAAGCTTTGTTACAAATGTTTTCCCCTTACTCCCCACCCCTCCCCTAGATGTCAGGAAATCCACTACATGTTAATTATGTTAAAATACTTGACAAAGCGAATATATGTATACATATTTCCACACTTACCATTGTTGTGCAAGAAAAATTGTATCTACAAGAAAAAAAATCAGAGAAAGGAAACACAATACAAGCAAACAACAAGAGAGAGTATGAAAATGTTACATTGTGGTCCAGATTTCACATCCCTCTCTCTGGGAGTATATGGCTTTCTTTAGGGATCAATTGGAACTGCTTTGAAAGATTTCATTGTTGAAGAGAGCCATGTCCATCAGAATTCATCATTGTATAGTCTTCTTGTTGCCGTGTATAATGATCTCCTGGTTCTGCTCATTTCAATCAGCATCAGTTCATGCAAGTCTCTCCAGACCTCTCTGAAGTCATCCTGCTGGTTGTTTCTTATGGAACAATAATATTCCATAACATTCATATACTCTACTTTATTCAGCCACTCTCCAATTGAAGGGCATCCATTCAGTTTCCAGTTTCTAGCCAATACAAAAAGGGCTGCCACAAAAATTCTTGCACATGTGGGGCCCTTTCCTTCCTTTAAGATTTCTTTGGGATATAAGCCCAATAGAAACACTGCTGGGTAAAAGGGAATGCACAGTTTGATAACTTTTTGAGCATACTTCCAAATTGCTCTATAGAATGGCTGGATCCATTCATAGCTCCACCAACGATGCATCAATGTCCCAGCCTTCCCTCATCCCCTCCAACATTCATCGTTATCTTTTCCTGTCATTTTAGCTAGTCTGACAGGTGTGTACTGGTACCTCAGAGTTGTCTTAATTTACATTTCTCTGTTCAATAGTGATTTGTAGCAACTTTTCTTATGACTAAAATAGTTTTAATTTCATCCTCTGAAAATTGTCTGTTCATATCCTTTGACCATTTATCATTTGGAGAGTGGCTTGAATTCTTATAAATATGAGACAGTTCTCTATATGTTTTAGAGATGAGGCCTTTATCAGAGTCTTTAAATGTAAACATGATTTCCCAATTTATTGCTTCCCTCCTAATCTTGACTGCATTGGGTTTTTTTGTACAAAACCTTTTTAAGTTAATATAGTCAAAACTATTTATCTGGTGTTCAGTTAAGAGTTCCAGTTCTTCTTTGGACATAAATTTATTCCATCTCCACAAGTCTGAGAGGTAAACTATACTACACTCCTCTAATTTGATTACAGTATCACCGTTTATATCCTAATCTTGAACCCATTTAAATCGTATCTTGGTATATGGTGTTAGGTGTGGGTCAAGCCCTAATTTCTTCCACACTACTTTCCAGTTTTCCCAGAAGTTTTTATCAAATAGTGAGTACTTATCCCAGAAGCTGGGTTCCTTTGGTTTATCAAACACTATATTGCTATAGTTATTACCTAGTTTGTCCTGTGATTCTATCCTATGCCACAGATCGACTACTCTATTTCTTAGCCAGTACCAAATGCTTTTGATGACTGCTGCTTTATAATATAGTTTTAGATCTAGTACAGCAAGGCCACCTTCATCAGCCTTTTCTTTCATTAATGCCCTTGAAATTCTTCACCTTTTGTTCTTCCAGATGAACTCTGCTACTATTTTTTCTAGATCTGTAAAAATAATTTCATGGGAGTTTGATTGGTATGACACTAAATAAGTAAATTAGTTTGGGTAGTATTGTCATTTTTATTATATTCGCTCGGCCTACCCGTGAGCACTTTATGTTTTTACAAATGACTAGGAAAGATTTTATTTGTGTGGAAAGTGTTTGGTAGTTTAGTTTCTGGAGTTCCTGACTTTTCCTTGGCAGATAGATGCCCAAATATTTTATACTATCTACAATTCTTTTGAATGGAATTTCTTTTTGTATCTCTTGCTGCTGAACTTTATTGGTAATATATAAAAATGCTGATGATTTATGTGGATTTATTTTGAATCCTGCAACTTTGCTAAAATTGTGAATTGTTTCTAGGAATTTTTTAGTTGAGTCTCTAATGTTCTCTATGTATACCATCAATAAATTATATAAATAGTCCCATTTTGGAAAAAGCAAAAGAACAAGCTATTAATCAACTCCCTAAGAAAAAATCTCCAGGGCCAGATGGATTTACATGTGAATTTTACCAAACATTCAAAGAACAATTAATCACAATACGATATAAAGTATTTGAAAAAATAGGGAAAGAATGTGTACTACCAAATTCCTTCTATGACACAGATATGGTGCTGATAGCTAAACCAGGTAGAGAAAAAACTGAGAAAGAAAACTATAGACCCATTTCCCTAATGAATATTGATTCAAAAATTTTAAATAAGATTTTAGCAATGAGATTACATAAAGTTATCCCCAGGATAATACACCATGACTAAGTAGGATTAATAGAAAGAATGCAGGGCTGGTTCAATATTAGGAAAATTATTAGCATAACCAATTATATTAATAACCAAATTAACAAAAACCATATGATTATCTCAATAGATGCAAAAAAAGCCTTTGATAAAATCCAACACCCGTTCCTATTAAAAACACTGGAGAGTATAGGAATAAATGGGCTTTTCCTTAAAATGATTAGTAGTATCTACTTAAATCCTTCAGCAAGCATCATATGTAATGGAGTCAAACTAGAACCATTCCCAATAATATCAGGAGTGAAACAAGGCTGCCCACTGTCACCATTATTATTTAATATTGTATTAGAAATGTAAGCTTTGGCAGTAAGAGAAAAAAAAAAGAGATTAAAAGAATTAAGAGTAGGTAATGAGGAAACAAAATTGTCACTTTTTGCAGATGATATGATGATATGCGTAGAGAACCCTAAAGACTCAACTAAAAAACTACTAGAAACAATTCACAACTTTAGCAAAGTTGCAGGATACAAAATAAATCCACATAAATCATCAGCATTTTTATGTATTACCAATAAAGTTCAGCAGCAAGAGATAGAAAAGGAAATTCCATTCAAAATAACTGTGGATAGTATAAAATATTTGGGAATTTATCTGCCAAGGGAAAGTCAGGAACTATATGAACTAAACTACAAAACACTTTCCATACAAATAAAATCAGACCTAGTCAATTGAAAAACTTTAAATACTCATGGGTGGGCCGAGTGAATAAAAATGGCAATACTACCCAAACTAATTTACTTATTTAGTGCCATACCAATCAAACTCCCAAGAAATTATCTTACATATCTAGAAAAAATAGTAGCAAAATTCATTTGGAAGAACAAAAGATCAAGAGTTTCAAGAGAATTAATAAAAAAAAAGGCAAATGAAGGTGGACTTGCTATACCAGATCTAAAACTATATTACAAAGCAGCAGTCATCAAAACCATTTGGTACTGGCTAAGAAATAGAGTAATTGATCAGTGTAATAGGATAGAATCAGAAGACAAACTAAGCCATAACTATTATATAATATTTATAAAAATTCAAGCCATTCTCTAATCGATAAGGGATATGAACAGACAATTTTCAGAGGATGAAATTAAAAGTATTTGTAGTCATATGAAAAGGTGCTCCAAATCACTATTGATCAGAGAAATGCAAATCAAGACAACCCTGAGGTACCACTACACACCTGTCTGATTTGCTAAAATGACAGGAAAAGTTAATGATGAATGTTGGAGGGGATGTGGAAAGGCTGGGACACTGATGCATTGTTGGTGGAGCTGTGAACAGATACAGCCATTCTGAAGAGCAATTTCGAACTATGCTCAAAAAGTTATCAAACTGTGCATATCCTTTGACCCAGCAGCATTTCTATTAAGCTTATATCCCAAAAAATCATAAAGGTAGGAAAGGGCCCCACATGTGCAAGAATATTTGTGGCAGCCTTTTTTGTAGTGGGTAGAAACTGGAAACTGAATAGATGCCTTCAATTGGAGAATGGCTGAATAAATTATGGTATATGAATATTATGGAATATTATTGTTCTGTAAGAATCGACCAGCAGGACGATTTCAGAGAGGCCGGGAGAGACTTGCATGAACTGATGCTGATCGAAATGAGCAGAACCAGGAGATCATTATACAGGGCAACAACAATACTATATGGTGATCAATTCTGATGGACATGGCTCTCTTCAACAATGAAATGTTTCAAACCAGTTCCAATTGTTCAGTGAAGAAAGTCATATACACCCAGAGAGAGGCATGTGAAATGTGGACCACAACATAAAATTCTCATACTCTTGATTGATGTTTACTTACATTGTGTTTCCTTTATCTGATATGTCTTGTGTAGATATGATTTTTCTTGCACAACAATGATAAGTTTGGAAATATGTATACATATATTCGATTTGCCAAGTATTTTAACATAATTAACATGTAGTGGATGTCTTGCCATCTGGGGGAGGGGTGGGGAGTTAGGGAGAAAAATCTGTAACAGAAAGCTATGTAAGTGTTAATGTTGAAGAATTACCCATACATATGTTTTGTAAATAAAATAAAATTTAAAAAAAAATAAGTATACCATCATATCATCTGCAATGATACAGCCATTGTATCTGCAAAGAGTGATAATTTGATTTCCTTATTACCTAGTCAAATTACTTTCATCTCTTTTTCTTCTCATACTGACAAAGCTAACATTTCTAAGACAATATTAAATAGTAATGGTGACAGTGGGCAGCCTTGTTTCGCTCCTGATCTTATTGGGAATGTTTCTAGTTTGTCTCCATTATATAAGATGTTTGCTGATGGTTTTAAGTAGATACTACTAATCATTTTAAGGAAAAGCCCCTTTATTCTTATACTCTCTAGAGGTTTTAATAGGAATGGGTGTTGGATTTTATCAACAGCTTTTCTGAAATATTATGCTGATAGATTTCCTAATATTGAACCAGCCCTGCATTCCTGTTATAAATCCTACTTGGTCATAGTGTACTATTGTGGTAATGACTTTCTGTAATTTCATTGCTAATATCATATTTAAAATTTTTGCATCAATATTCATTAGGGTAATTGTCCTATAGTTTTCTTTTTCAGTTTTCTCCCTACCTGGTTTAGCTATCAGCACCATATTGGTATCATAGAAGGAATTTAGTAGTAAACCTTCTTTCCCTATTTTTTCAAATAGTTTATATAGTATTGGAATTTATTGTTCTTTGAATGTTTGGTAGAATTCACATGTAAATCCATCTAGCCCTGGAGATTTTTTGGGGGGAGCTGATTAATAGATTGTTCTATTTCTTTTTCTAAAATGGGGCTATTTAAATAATTTATTTCCTCTTCTGTTAACCTGGGCAATCTATAGTTTTGTAAATATTCCTGCATTTCCTTTACATTATGAAATTTATTGGCATAAAGTTGGGCAATGTAACTTCTAATTATTCCTCTAATTTCCTCTTCACTGGAGGAAAATTCTCCCTTATCAATTTTGAGACTAAAAAGTGGATTTTCTTCTTTCCTTTTTCTAATCAAGTTAACTGAAGGCTTATCTATTTTGTTGTTTTTTTTTCATAAAACCAACTCAGTTTTATTTATTAATTCGATAGTTTTCTTATTTCAATTGTATCAATCTCCCCTATTATTTTCAGAATTACCTATTGGGTATTTAATTGAGGATTTTTAATTTGCTCTTTTTCTAGCTGTTTTAATTGTAAGCCTAATTTATTGATCTTCTCTTTCTCTATTTTATGCAAGTAAGCATCTAGACATATAAAATTACCGCTTATAACCACGTTGACTGTATCCCACAAATTTTGGTATATTGTCTCATAATTGTCATTCTATTGGATGAAATTATCGATTGTGTCTATAATTTGCTCTTTCACCCATTCATTCTTCAGGATTAGATTATTTAATTTCCAATTAACTTGTGGTCTGTTTTCTCCTGGACTTATATTACATGTGAGTTTTATTTTGCATCATGATCTGAAAAGGATGTGTTTACTATTTCTGCTTTTCTGCAACTGATTTTGAGGTTTTAATGCCCTAACATATGATCAATTTTTATATGTTACATGAACCACAGGAAAAAAGTAAACTCCCTTCTATCTCCATTCAATTTCCTCCAGAGATCTTTCATACCTAACTTTTCTAATAATTTGTTTGCTTCTATAATTACTTTCTTTTTTATTTTGCAGTTTGATTTATCTAATTCTGGGAAAGCAAGGTTGAGATCACCCACTAGTATAATTTTTCTGTCTATTTCTCCCTGCATCTCTGTTATTTTCTCCTCTAAAAATATGGATGCTATACCACTTGTTGCATATATGTTTAGTATTGATACCGCTTCATTGTCTATGGTACCCTTTAGTAAAATATAGTTTCCTTCCTTATCTCTTTTAATTAGATCTATTTTTTGCTTTTACTTGATCTGATATAAGGATTGCTACCCCTGTTTTTTTTGTTTTTGTTTTTGTTTTTGTTTTGTTTTGTTTTGTTTTTGTGGTTGTTCAACTGAAGCATAAAAGATTCTGCTCCAGCCCTTTACCTTCACTTTGTATGTATCTCTATGTTTTAGATGTGTTTCTTGTAAACAACATATTGTAGGATTCTGGCTTTTAATCCAGTCTGCTACCTGCTTCCGTTTTATGGGAGAGTTCATCCCATTCACATTCACAGTTAAAATAACTATATCTGTATTCCCTGCCATCTTATTTACCCAGAGTTATGATTTTATCTTCCCTTTCCCCTTTCTCCCTTCCCCCTTCCCCAGTACTTTATTTTTGATGACCCCTTCCCACCAACAGTCCTCCCCTCTTTGGAATCCCTCCCTCCCCTTTATACCTTTCCCCTTATCCTTCTATTAGTCTATCCCTTTCCTTTCCTCCTTTCCCTCCCACTTTCCCACAAGGAGGTTAAGGCCTTTCTTTGAAGCCAAATGTGTCTGATATACACTCTTAGAGTCCAATCTAATGAGAGTAAGGTTTACACAATACTCATCACCCTCCCTTCTTTCCCTCAATTATATTAGATCTATGTCTCTTTATGAGATTTTGCCTTATTTTACCTCCTTTATTTTTACTTTATTTTGCCTCCTTTCCCTCCCTTTTTCTTTTCAGTATGGTATCCCTTCCACCTCTAATTTCTTTTCCATTATTATCAAAGAAAAATCAAATTATACCCCCATTCTTTAAGGATACCTATAGTAGAAACATAGTTCTCAAGAGTTCTTTCCTTTTTACTTCTTTATGCTTCTCTTGAGTTCTGTATTTGGAGGTCAATTTTTTTTGTTCAGATCTGGTCTTTTCATTAGAAATAGGTGAAATTCTCCTGTATCATTAAATGATCATCTTCCAGGGAAGAAGATGGTCATTTAATGATACAGGAGAAT
>JAJPUD010025322.1:0-17721 GCA_023553655.1 Myrmecobius fasciatus | reverse complement strand
GGTTCTCTAAGTATACCATCATGTCATCTGCAAAGAGTGATAATTTGGTTTCTTCATTACCTACTCTGATTCCTTTTATCTCTTTTTCTTCTCTTATTGCTAAAGCTAACATTTCTAATACAATATTAAATAGTAATGGTGACAGTGGGCAGCCTTGTTTCACTCCTGATCTTATGGGGAATGGTTTTAGTTTGTCTCCATTACATATGATGCTTGCTGATGGTTTACAATATATGCTACTGATCATTTTAAGGAAAAGCCCATTTATTCCTATACTCTCTAGTGTTTTTAATAGGAAAGGGTGTTGGATTTTATCAAAGGCTTTTTCTGCATCTATTGAGATCATCATATGGTTTTTGTTAGTTTGGTTATTTATATAATTAATTATGCTGATAGTTTTCCTAATATTGAACCAGCCCTGCATCCCTGCTATAAATCCTACTTGGTCATAGTGTACTATCCTGGGGATGACTTTCTGTAATCTCATTGCTAATATCTTATTTAAAATTTTGCATCAATATTCATTAGGGAAATTGGTCTATAGTTTTCTTTCTCTGTTTTCACCTTACCTGGTTTAGCCATCAGCACCATATCTGTCTCATAGAAGGATTCTGGCAGTGTGCCTTCTGTCCCTATTTTCTCAAATAGCTTGTGTAGTATTGGAATTAATTGTTCTTTGAATGTTTGGTAGAATTCACATGTAAATCCATCTGGCCCTGGAGATTTTTTATTAGGGAGTTGGTTAATAGCTTGTTCTATTTCTTTTTCTGATATGGGGCTGTTTGCTTAATTTATATCGTTGTCTGTTGAGCTGGTCAATCTATATTTTTGTAGATATTCCTCCATTTCATTTAGATTATCAAACTTACTGGCATAAAGTTGGGCAAAGTAACTCCTAATTATTACTCTAATTTCCTCTTCATTGGAGGAAAGTTCTCCCTTATCATTCTTGAGACTAACAATTTGATTTTCCTCTTTCCCTTTTCTTATCAAATTAACTACAGGCTTATCTATGTTGTTGGTTTTTTCATAGAACCAACTCTTAGTTTTATTTATTAACTCAATAGTTTTCTTATTTTCAATTTTATTAATTTCTCCTTTTACTTTTAGAATTTCCAATTTGGTATTTAATTGAGAGTTTTTAATTTGTTCTTTTTCTTGTTTTTTTAATAATAAGCCCAATTCGTTGATCTTTTCTTTCTCTATTTTATGCAAGTAAGCATCTAGAGATATAAAATTGCCCCTTATAACCGCTTTGGCCGTATCCCACAAATTTTGGTATGTTTTCTCCTTATTGTCATTCTCCTGGATGAAATTGTTGATTGTGTCTATGATTTGCTCTTTCACCCATTCATTCTTCAGGATTAGATTATTTAATTTCCAATTAACTTTTGGTTTATTTTCTCCTGGCCTTATATTGCATGTGATTTTTATTGTATCATGATCTGAAAAGGATTACTATTTTTAGTAATATTACAATAGTAATATTACAATAGTAATATTACTATTACTATTTCTGCCTTTCTGCATTTGATTTTGAGGTTTTTATGCCCTAACACAGGGTCAATTTTGTATAGGTTCCATGGACTGATGATAAAAGAGTAAACTCCCTACTGTCTCCATTCAACTTTTTCCATAAATCTATCATACCTAACTTTTCTAACAATTGGTTTATCTCCCTAGTTTCTTTCTTGTTTATTTTGCAGTTTGATTTATCTAGTTCTGAGAGAGCAAGGTTGAGATCCCCCACTAGTATCGTTTGGCTGTCTATTTCTTCTTGCATCTCTCTTAATTTCTCCCCTAGGAATTTGTGTGCTATTGAACTTGGTGCATATATACTTAGTATAGATATAGCTACATTATCTATGGTACCTTTTAATAAAATATAGTTTCCTTCCTTCTCTCTTTTGATTAGATCTATCTTGGCTTTTACTTGATCTGAGATAAGGATTGCTACCCCTGCTTTTTTTTGTTCACCTGAAGCATAATAGGTTCTGCTCCAGCCGCTTACCTTCATCCTATATGTTTCACTATGTTTTAGATGTGTTTCTTGTAGACAACATATTGTGGGATTCTGGTTTTTAATCCAGTCTGATATCAGCTTCCACTTTATGGGAGAGTTCATCCCATTCACATTCACAGTTAGAATAACTAATTCTTTATTTCCTGCCATCTTATTTACCCAAGTTATGTTTTCCCCTTTCCTTTCCCCTTTCTCCCTTCCCCCCTCCTCAGTACTTTGCTTTTGATGACCCCATCCCCCAAACAATACTCCACCCTTTAGATCCCCTCCCCCTATTTTTACTCCTTTCCCCTGATTCTTCTATTTTCCCTTCTATTAGTTTGTCCCTTACTTTTCCTCCTTTCCCTCCCACTTCCCTCTAGCAACAGACAAGTTTCTATGTGAAATCAAATGTCTGATATACACTTTTAGAGCCCAACCTGATGAGAGTAAGATTTACACAATGCTCATCTCCCTCCCCTCTTTCTCGCAATTATAATAGGTTTTCTTTGCCTCTTCAGGTGATTTTACCTTGTTTTCCCTCCTTTTTTTTAGATCTTATTTTATCACTTTTTCTCTCTTTTCCCCAGTATGACAACCTTTTCCCCTCTAGTTCTCTTTTTCATATTATCAACGTAATATCTAGTTAATTATACCCCCAAAGTTTAAGTATCCCCCTAGTAAGAATAAAGTTCTCAAGAGTCCTTTCTTTTTACCTTTTTATGCTTCTCTTCAATTCTGTGTTTGGAGGTCAAATTTTTTGTTCAGATCTAGCCTTTTCATTAGAAATAGGTGAAATTCACCTATATCATTGAATTACCATCTTCTTCCCTGGAGGATAATGCTCATTCTAGCTGGATAAGTTATTTTTGGTTGTAATCCAAGTTCCTTTGCCCTTCGGAATATCTGGTTCCAGGCCCTTCGATCCTTCAGTGTGGAGGCTGACAGATCCTGTGTGATTCTAATTATTGATCCTCGGTATTTGAATTGTTTCTTTCTAGCTGCTAGCAGAATCTGTTCCTTGGTGCTATAGTTTTGAAATTTAGCCACGATATTCCTTGGGGTCTTAATTTTGGGGTCTCTTTCAGGAGGTGATCAGTGAATTCTTTCAATGGTGATTTTGCCCTTTGATTCTACAATCTCAGGGCAGTTTTCTTTCAGGATTTCCTGGAAGATAGTGTTTAGATTCTTTTTTTTCATCATGGCTTTCAGGAAGTCCAATAATCCTTAGATTGTGTCTCCTAGATCTATTTTCCAAGTCAGTTGTTTTTCCTAGGAGATATTTCATATTTTCTTCTAATTTTTCATTTTTTTGTTTTTGTTTGACTGATTCTTGAAGTCTTATTGAGTCATTCACTTGCATTTGTTCAATTCTTATTTTTAAAGTGTTGTTTTCTTCAGTTACCTTTTTGAGCTCCTTTTGTAACTGGCCAATTTGTTCATTGCACTCTTTTTCCAGTTTTCTAATTTTATTTTTCAATAAATTGGTGTCTTTTTCATATCTCTTTTGCAGGGCATCATATCCTTCTTGCACTGATTTCAGTTTATTTTCCCATTTATCCTCCAGCTCTCTTTTGAGGTTCTTTGTGCAATCTTCCAGAAAGGCCTTTTGAAAAAGTGACCAGTGATGGTCTTTAATACCTTCTTCTGGTATTTTGTCTAAAGGAACCTCAAGATCTGGAGTCATTGCTTCTTTGCCTTGATAAAAGCTGTCTATGGTGAGAGCTCTCTTTTGCTTCTTCATTTTTTTAGACAGCGTGGATATGTCTTTAAGGTAGGGGAAAAACTATTGAATTAATAAATAAAACTAAGAATTGGTTTTATGAAAAACCAACAAAATAGATAAGCCTTTAATTAATTTGATTAGAAAAAGGAAAGAGGAAAATCAAATTGTTAGTCTCAAAAATGATAAAGGAGAACTTTCCTCCAATGAAGAGGAAATTAGAGCAATAATTAAGAGTTACTTTGCCCAACTTTATGCCAAAAAATTTGATAATTCCAATTTCAGAGAGGCCTGGAGAGACTTGCATGAACTGATACTATGTGAAATGAGCAGAACCAGGAGATCACTGTACACAGCAACAAGACTATATGATGATCAATTCTGATGGACATAGCTCTCTTCAACAATGAGATGACTCAAACCAGTTGCAGTTGTTCAGTAATGAAGAAAGCCATCCATATACACCCAGGGAGAGGCCTGTGGGATCTGAGTGTGGACCACAGCATAGCATTTTCATGCTCTCTATTGATGTTTGCCTCCATTATGTTTTCCTTTTCAAGTTTTTTTTTCTTGTAGATCTGATTTTTCTTGTACAGCAAGATAATTGTATAAATATGTATACACGTATTCAATTTGTCAGGTATTTTGACATAAATAACATGTATTAGACTTCCTGCCATCTAGGGAACAGGGTGGGAGGAAGGAGGGAAAAATTTGTAACAGAAAGCTTTGCTAGGGTCAATGTTGAAAAATTACCCATGCATATGTTCTGCAAATAAAAAGCTTTAATAAAAAAATTAAAAAACCCAGAATTCTAGGATTAGAGTCAAAAGGAATTGAGTTCCAATCCTTTCTCAGACATTTACTAGCAGTGTGACCCTCGCCCAGTTCTTTAACTTCTCTCTACCTCAGTTTCCTCATCTATAAAATGAAGGGCTTAGACTCAATAGCCATTAAGGTTTCTTTTAGCTCTAAATCTATGTTGGTATGACAAATGCCTGGATTATGACAAACGTCATAATTAGCTTTTTGCCATCAGTGTTGGTAGCTCAATCATTTAACTCCGAATCAAAAAGTCAATTCCAAGCAATAATTAAAATCATTATATTGTTACATCTGCCCCATCTAAGAAGCTAAAACAAGAAAACAAGTAGAGATCTAGAGAATTTTTGATTCAGAAGTGAAACAAGATGTTTAAGGAGTAGCTATGCAGGACAATAGTCTGTCATTAAATGGAGAAAAGGATTTCTCACAGAGACAGAGAAAGAAAAATAGCTTGCATTTATGTAGAACTTTAGAGATCATCTCCCTGAAATCACAGAATCACAGACTTTCAGACATGGAAAGGAACTCAGTAAGTCAGCTAGTTCCAAATGTATACTCCCAAAAGAATTTCTGTTATAAATTGCAAGACAAGTGGTCATTCAATCCCTAAGGACATGGTCCTCTTTCAGAATAAAGGACAAACAACAGCTTCCTACTTAGAAAGATCCTTCAAGGCAAGGAAATACTTTTACATGTCTTTGTTCCTCCAGTGCCTGGTACATATCCCGTGCTTAATAAATAATAATTGTTGATTGATTGCTGGAAGACTTCCACAGGGAAGAAAGGTTCCACCTTTCTAGGAAGACCATTCAACTTATGGATAGATGTAATTATTAATTTTTTTTTCTTTCATCAACTACAACTTTTACTCTTTGATTAGTTCTGCTGGAAGAAGGGAATAGAAAATATCTAAGAAGAGAATTCAAAATTGAAAATAAAATTGAGTTAAAAGCAAAAAGCTACAAATATGGCAGATGTGTTTCAAAACCTTCAACAATAATGAATGTAACTAACAAGTTATTCATAGTTCTGATACCTTTATTAGGTAAGAATAGCTCTTTGGGTTACAGAATTAATCAATCAGTCAAAGGTATAAATTAGATTCAACAGTTTAGTTAATCATATTGAAAAGAGTAAGCTGCTTTGAAGTACTAGAGGAAATCAGTTGATGAAAAGTCTTAGGATTAGTTGAAAGCATTTGACCTATATATATCATGGGAGATTCCACCAATTACTTTAGGAAGAGGCAAGATAAATCCTTTTTGCCTCTAGCCAGTAGCAACAAAGGGTTAGGAGTAAAGGCTATAATTCCTGAGTTCAAATCTGACCTCAGACACTTAGTGAGTATGACCCTAGGCAAGTCACCTATCCCTGTTTGCCTCAGTTTCCTCAACTGTAAAAGGAACTGGAGAAGGAAATGCCAATGGGTTCCCTGAAAAAATTATTGAGCAGCTAAAAACACTCAAATATGTATTGAGCTAGATGGCTTCTGGAATTTCTTACAATTCTGAGATTCTGTGCTAGACTTTGATTAGAAGAAATGAACAGAAGTTTCAGGGAAGTAGATTATTTAATTAAAAATAAAGAAATTCCCAATAACTGTCCCATCATTTTGACTGATTGATTGATTGCTTCAGGACTTAGTGATTTTCCCATCAGTATGGTCCTGAAGCAAAGATTTATTACTGCTTTGTCAGGAGTTATACAGGGACAGAAAGGTTAGGTGTAAGGACTAAAGAAAAGTTTTCCATTAAGAGATGAACTCTAAGATGATGAACGTCCATTAAGAGATGAACTAAGTGACACTCTAGATGTCCTCTGAGCTCCCTTCCAATTTTAACCTTGTTTCTGTGAATGGACACCTAGAATTGCCAGGATCCTGGATGGTCTCGCAAGGCCTGCCCAGTCAAAATTTCCCTGGCATTTCTCTGGTGGTGGGAGTCAGAGGATGGCAGCCTTGTAGCAGAATGTCCTGATGCAGTTTCAGCTTTCTTCCCTGACAACTAAGACAGTAGCTAATTTATGTGACATCTTCTATGTAAAATAAAAAAAATCTTAACTATGGCAAAGAAGATGCTAACCCATTTCTTGAGCATCAGCCTGCCTGAGTTAGTGGTGAATGCCTGATTTTGAAGCTTGCAGTTTTTGAGTCATAAAAAGCTGTTTATTTCATCCTATAAAAGAACATTTGAACTTATATAGCTATTTAAGTTTAAATGCTATCAGAGAAGAAAAGCTGGAATTAGTAAACCAAAGCTGTAACCCAATATCACAGCCAGTGCCTTGATGCAGAGTTTGCAAAGAAATTCCCTTCTGAGGGGGGTTTCTGGGTACACAGCAGCCCCACCAAACAGGAAATATAAAGAACTATATACAGTTCAAACATTCACAAACATTTCAACAAAGCTGATGGAATAAATCATTTCTTGTGTAATGGAGTGAGTTGAAATCACTAGGGACTCTTCAAGTATTAAAAAAACAGCTGCCCATAGGATTTGGCGGTTGTTAACAAAACTTTGTTATTTTTTTCCTCCTTTTGATTGGACATTTATTAGTATATGCTGGCAACAGGTTCCATTTCTGTGCTCCAAGATGATTATTATCTTTGGAAAATTGAGAAGTGGGAGACCTCTGAGGCCTAGCCAGGATAGGACAATCAGGACTGGGCCCCAGGGTGCTGAACTTGCAAAGCACAGTCTGGCACTTGAAGTCCCTTAAAAATCATGGAAACAAGAGAACTCACCACTTAGCAAAAATAACTAATTAAATTGTATGTTATTGCATTGAAGAATAGGACAAACTCCTTTTCTGTACCACTCTTGTGTCATTATCACACTCCCTTCAGGGTATGCTTTGTTCTCCTTGCTCCAGATATGACTTGCACTTTGTTGAGAAAAAAAAAAAAACAAAAACAAACTCCAAATTATTACACACCTCACAAAGTTCTGTTAGAAATGACTTAAAGTACCAAGTACATGCATATCTTATTGACAGTGGTATTTAAGTTTGGGTCAGATTCACAAATAAGAGCCTCACTTGACTGCGAGTTACAAATCTCTTACAAAGTTAAATGAAGCCCCAGTTCTATTCATGTTCAAATGAGTTTACATATATTTATGGACCAAAAGAAATGAGGTCATTATCTCATCAGGCAAAAAGGGACTGAAGGGGGCAAAGAGGAGTAAAGGAAAACAAATAGAACATGGAAGGAGAATTTCAGAGGAAAGAAATAATGGAATATAGAGAGTCACTGGAGAGAAAAGCAGGCTGAAGGACAAATGTATAAAGAGTTGAGTATAAAAAGAAAATAAAAATAAATAAAAAAAACAAAAAAAGAGTGTGGTATACTAGAAAAATACTGACCCTGGAGATAACGACCTGGGTTAAAATCCTGGCTCCACCATTTGCTAGTAGACAGTGTCATCTTGAGCAGGTAAATTCACTTTTTTTGTTTCTTCATCTATACTTGTCCTTTCTACCTTAAATTTTCATTCTAGCAAACAAAATGTTGCATGCAAAATATAGCCAGTTCCATATTAGTGTGAATAATGAATCCTCTGAAGTGGTTGCATGTATCTGAATTCACACTATTCAAAGTTATAATTATGTAAAAGATGTCAATCCAAAGAAAATATGTCTTGAGAATTCAAGTAATGCAAATACTCTAGAAGATTCTTTAATCACACTAATTGGGACCTGGATTTACTATGTAAACCTAACAATACAATAAAAATGATTGAATACCTGTGATACCTTCTAAGGATTCAGTTCTCACACTTTTGGTTCCTATCCATGCTTGTCTATGCCCTTCCATTAGCTCACCAACAAGCTAGAGGCTTTTCTCACTCTCTCTTAAAATCTGGAAGATACCAGTGAAGCAGTCTGGTTGACTATCTGTCATCTCTCGTCCTTTCCATCTATCTTTCCCTGTCTAGTATGAATTTCTGATGCCATGTTTTATTCCTGTTCTCCAAAATTTCTCAGTGTTTATATGTTTTGACCTGCTCCTGAATAGCATAAGTCTCTCTGTTGTCTTCTACATAACATTAATTTTCTTTTTTTAATGTTCATTTAAAAAAAAAGGTTTGAGTTCCAAATTGTCTTCCTCCCTTCCTTTTCTCCCCCGCCCCGCTTTGAGAAGGAAAGCAAATTTAATATATATTATACATATGCAGTCATGCAAAACATATTTCCAAGTTAGTCATATTGTAAAAAACTGAAGATAAAAATGCAAAGAAAAACTATACTTTCCTTATCACTTAGATTCCATCAGTTTTCTCTGGAAATGTGTAGCATTTTCATCCTAATTTCTTCAGAATTGTCTCACATCATTATATTGTTGAGAATAGCTAAGTCATTCACAGTTGATGATTATATAATATTGTTGCTGCTGTATACAATGTTCTCTTGATTTTGCTTATTTCAGTTTGCATCAGTTCATATAAATCTTTCCAAGTTTTTCCGAGAGCATTTTGCTTGCATGACATTCATTTTAAAATCTTTGGACCTTGTATTTTCTTTGTCTTAAAGCCACATAATAACATGTAGTAACAGGAAAAATCAGCTAATTTTGTTATTTTCAATATATCAGATCTAGAGTAATGAAGGAGAGAAGGAACCATAGAAACTGAGCAAATTCCATTTAGAAGATATAAAGTAGCATCCTACTTGGGAAATGGCAAGCTGGCAGTGACATAGTGGCAAGGGTAGATGGAATTGGAAAAAAAAGGGAAGCAATCAGTCATTGGATAAGAGAAAAAAGTATATACTCAGAAACTAGCACAGAAGGAAGTGTGGCAAGCAAGGGGAGAAAAATTGCTCACTTTGGCAGAGTAATTATCTTTTTGGTAACTTGATGCCAGGAGTAATATTTAAAACTTCTTGTCACTTAGATGGATCCTAAGAGCATGCCAAAGGAGAGATTGCTTCTTGGCATCTCAGGATTCTTGGGAGCCTCTGCCCTGTGGAAAAGACATGACAGAACCACAGCAAGCAGCTTTATCTTTCCTTCCTTCCTTCCTTCCTTTCTTCTTCTTCTTCTTCTTCTTCTTCTTCTTCTTCTTCTTCTTCTTCTTCTTCTTCTTCTTCTTCTTCTTCTTCTTCTTCTTCTCCTCCTTCTTCTTCTTCTTCTGTCTTCTTTCCTTCTTCTTCTTCTTCTTCTGTCTTCTTTCCTTCTTCTTCTTCTTCTTCTTCTTCTTCTTCTTCTTCTTCTTCTTCTTCTTCTTCTTCTTCTTCTTCTGTCTTCTTTCCTTCTTCTCCATCTCTTTCTCCTCCTTCTCCTTGTCTTCCTCCTCCTTGTCTTCCTCCTCCTTCTCCTCTTCCTCCTCCTTTTCCTGTTTCTTTCTTCTCCTCCTCCTTCTTCCTCCTTCTCCTCCTCCTTCTTTTTCTTTCCTAACTCCTCTTCTTCCTCCTCCTCCTTTCTTTCTTAATACTCCTTCTTGTCCTCTTTCTCCTTTTTCCTCCTCCTGTTCTACTTTCTCCTCCTTTCATAAAAAGATATTAGTTTCAAAGCTCATTATCTGTGTCCTCTAATGACCTTACCCAATTATAAATGGCCTTCCATGTCTCTCTTGTCCATGTATTTAGAAACAACATGAATGATGGAAAAAGGGCTAAACTTTAATTCACCAAGAGATCTAGGTTTAAAACCTAACTCAACTCTTTACTAGCTGTGACCATGGAAAAGTAACTTTGTTAGTCATCCCTTTGAGTTACAGTTTCCTCATCTGTAATTGGAGACAATTCTTCTTATACCTACCTCAGAGATTTGATATATAGACTAAAGGAGAAAAACCATGGAAAACATTTTGTCAGTTCTCAAGTATGATGCAAACATCATCTTTCATAATTATTTAAATGAAAGGATATCTCTTGGAGAGTTGGGAAAGTAAGTGAGAGGGTTTGGCACCCTCAAGACAGAAAGTTTCAATAAGTATTTGTTAAGCCACAGCTTATTATGTTTCAGGAAAATACTAGGAAAAATATATAAGCAGAAAGACAGTTCCTAGTCCTCAAGAAGCTTACTTTCTAATGAAGGAAGCCAAATCACGGAAGAAAGTTATAAAGCAGTCGGAGTGTGTGTGTGTGTGTGTGTGTGTGTGTGTGTGTGTGTACATATTCAGACGCATAATAGAGATATGGCTGACTTAGGAGATTTTCTTAAAATGGGGGTGTTGACAAGAACCAGTACATCAGAAGAAAGGAGCCAATAGGGTCAGAGTGAATTTATAGATTGAGCAAGCTGGTGTGGCTTGGTTGAGAAAGTTGCAAGTTAGAAATGTTCATGGAAAAGAAATGGATTCCTTTATAATCAGAACCTAAATGATTTTTGGGGTGAAAAAAAATATTATGGCATGTTTCAGGATTCTTTTGGGATGGCTAAAGGCTATAAAAACTATCAGTTGGAAAAAAAAAACATATAAAACAAAATTATCTCACTAGGCTGACCAGAATTATAACATCATACTTGGTGCCAAGTTGACACTTATTAAAGGCATTGTGATTAATTAATTAATTGATCGATTAAATTTTAGAAAATCCAATAGATGTAACATCTAGTATGAAGATAATATTCCCTTCTAATTGTGTTCCATTTCCAGAGATAAGACTTAGATATGCAGCCGATCCTCAACATTCTCACATTTCACTTTTGTGACCTCAAGCATTCACATGATTTTATTAGTGACCTCATTTTCACTTTCACATTGGTAACCAATACATTTTCAACTATGTGCAGTAGGGAGAGAAATGAGAGGTACAGCACACACAAGCTTATGTAGTGGCTGGTATCCTACTAGGTGTTTCACTGATCTTGTTCACCTTACTTTTGTAAAGAAATCCCCATGCATTTGATATTTTCATTGTTTGCCTTTAAAATTCAAGTTTTGTGTTGCAATTATGCCTGCTCTCCAAATGTGATTCAAGTCTTTTGGGCTTTAAGATCTTCCTAGTCCTGGCATCATCCAAAAGGAAGCCTAAATCTCAGCAACCTCTCCCTTGTTTTTCAGAGATTATAATTCGACAGCTATAGTATAAAGTATAATGTCCTTCCATCACTATGTGACACAGTGGAAGATAATATTCAGATTAAAAATGTTTAGTTTTAAGAATTTTATTTGTTGTATAGTTTTTATGGTTTTATACATTTCATGTATTATCAAAAGTGAGTATTATCTGAAATAAATGTTTATTTTTAAAATTGAGATATTAACACAAAATTCTCAGGAACTATTGGTGAAAAAATGTTTTGCATGTTACCAATTTTATTTTGTTTACTGCATTTTCAGGAGTTATTTCATGGTTATTGCGTTAGGAACAGCACATATTATCAGAATTAATGTTTTGTTACAAAGAATTACATGCAGAAAAGTGCATTTTCAGCAATCTTTAGCAAAAAATTATAGTTTTAGGAGTCACAGGAGTCTAACCCCTATTTCCCATAGTTTCTCTATATCAACATTTGTTTTTTGACTTTCATGCTGTTTTCTAGGAACATTATCCTCATGAAAGTTGAGAATTAACTGTATTTTTTTTCTACCCAAGTGTGGTAGAAGCTGGCTTTGTTTTGTATTCTTCTTAAAGTAAAACAAAAGGAAATCCCCAAAAGGAATTCTAGAACAATAACACTTGAATCATTGATATAGCTTCTTAATAGTTTAAATATAACAGTCCATAAATTAGATTTGAAACATCCTGCTGACCAGGTCATCCACTCCAGCAAAATGCAACACTAGGGAAAGTGACTAGCTGGATCCAATGCCATATTTTGCTGAATATCCTTGCTCTATTCTTGCTAAAAAATACTTCTTTTGTTAAATAAGTGTCTCATTTCATTGCAGTTTCCAAACTGAGCCACCAAATTGATCTGAATCAGGTATGACCCAAAACACAATGGAAGATAGAGTTAAAACAGGGAAAAGACCATAAAATTATAAAGACCATAGATTTAGAGTTAGCTTGTCTAGTCCAGGCCCTTCATGTCATAAAAGTGCCAAGTCCTTTGACACCAAAACCAGAGTTAATTATACTACACTATTGGAATAGAGGTATAGGCTAGTAAAGTAGTAAGCCTTCTGTTAGTCTTTTATTACTTACTAGATACATTGTTAACTAGCTGTCAAGCTCTGTTGCTTGTAAGCTTTTGAGAACCACAAATGCTTGTAGCATCTTCTAAATCAGGTACGCTGAGATAAAGTCCCAGTTACCATAGAGGAGTTATGGTTTTTCTTGTATCCTTGCCACTTGTAGCCCCAGAATATTTTCTCCATTAATACATCCATGATATCTTGTTAGTTCTACCTTGCCCAGTAAAGTTTCTCCTCCTGGGTGACATCACCCCATATCTCACAACACATTGCACAATCGTTTTCAGCCCCGGATAATAGAATATTATTCAAAGCAGGACAGTAGCTCCACAGCCATCTATTCCAAACTTCCTTATTCGTTACATAAGAAAAGTAAGGTCTAGTTTAATGACTTTCTTGAAAGTCACATAAGTAATAGGTGTTCAAGCAAATATTTGAATCTGTCTTTTTTCTTAATTTCTTTCCAGAGAATCTTTTTTTCTTTAACCATTTTTTAAAAATTGGTTTTTAAATGTAAATTTATAAGTTCAAATGGACTCATTCTAGTCATCCTTTTCTGACCAATCTCTTTCTAAGCTTGTAGCTAGTGGGACATGTCATCCTAAACTCTTTTATTGACCTCTACATGGGATAATTGACTTTGTAGTTAGTAGTGTGGAACTGAGGAAATTAATGCTTTTACTAACCATCTTAATTTGCTTGATCTACCTTACTATCCAGAGGTGGCCAGACTGACCTTGGAATTAGAATCAGCCAATCAGGAAGCAGAGTGAGCATTCCTAATACTGGACATACCAGAGATCTTTTGCTGTATTTGCTTGTTGAACGCTGAACTCCCTCTGTTGTGCAAAAGGGTAGCCAGAGAGCTGGCTCAAACAGGCTCATGCTGATCCCCAATGAACTAAGGAGTCATTGGGGAATCTTCCACTCTGATCCACTTGCTTGTACTTAGAGGGCATCTTGTAATCTCTAAGAATAGTCCAGCTCAGTGGCCAAACCTGAATAAGCCTTGATACAAGTTCTAAGAAATAGCCCAGTCCAGGACAAGTAGCTAAACCTGATTAGGCCATGATTTGATCCTCCCCATCCCCACTCTGACTTGTGTTTTTTGTTTTTATAACTCCTGCTGCCTAAAAGTACTATGAATTCAGTCCTGACTGGACATCTCCACACATACCAGCCTGCTTGAGAGGAATGAAAGCATGTATATGACTTAACTCTTTCCAAAAGTTGACAATAGATTGAACATTAAACTTAGAGTTCAGACAATCCTAGACCAGTCTTACCTTCCACACTTAGCCTTGTGTCCCTGAGTACTTAACTTGTCTCATCCTCAGTTTTCTTATCTATAAAGCAGGAATTATCATAATATCACTTGCCTGTCAGAGTTATTGGGATTATTGTGAGACAATATCTGTGATGTATTTTGCAAACTTCAAAGAGCTGCATAAAGTATTTTTTATTTTATTATTATTCATCTCTATGAGCTTAAGATTTTTTCACCTGCATAATGGGGACATAGTAGAAATAAGAAGCATAATTATGAGGATCAATAAGGTAATATAGTATATGAAACACTTTATAAATCTTTATGTACTTTTTAAGTGTTATTTACTGTATTATTATTGTTGTTGTCATTACCCCTTGTTATGAAACAATCCAAGTAATCAATGAGAATGCCATAAATATTCAAGCAAGGAAATTCAATTTTAGATGGATGCTGGGAAAACAGAAGGTTGTTCCTAAAATACTTTGAATCTCTGTGTTGAAAGATACTAAATGTGCTTGGTGAAATCAGTAGGCATCAGAGTTTAATGGAAGTGCCCTGGTTCTAGAATCTAATAACCTGGATTTTGATTCTGATTCTGTTACTAAAAACCTATTTCACCTTGGCCAAAAATGTGCTAGAGCCAGTTTGAAAAATTCTTGAGAGAAACCATTATTAAATGTTCAATGTGAGCATTTACACCTCAGAAATCAGTAAATGCTACAAACTGGGCCTTGGTTTATTGTTTTGCTGGTTGTCAATATTTAAGAAAAACAGAAAACTTTAAAAATATAAAATTAAGTTAAAGTGTGTCCAGTGTATTTAACTCTTCTTTTGTTAAACATTTACCACCTCTCCCTCTACAAGCCTCAGTTTCTTCATTTATAAAATGGAAAGATTAGACTATATAATCTTTAAGATTCCTCCCAGCTCTAAATTCTTTGATTCTATAATGTACCAGCAGCAAAGCGTCTCTGGGTCTTCTTTCCAATTTCTGACACCTTCACTCTCATGGTAGGAAAACTGCTGTCACTCAGCATCTCCCACACTGTGATAGTCTCTCTTTATTTCTCTCTCTCCCTGGGCAGCTCCTACCACCTGGAGGGATTGAAACTTTGATGGAAAATTCTGTTTCTCCTCCCTCCCTCCACACCTCCTTTTCCCCACTCCTATAAATTACTCTTATGTACATTCACTTATCCCAACATAAATCTGACAAAGGAGGAATACAGAGAAAATGGTCCATGGTCCAGAGAGTGCTCAGGAGAGGAGGAGGGATTCCTGGCTGTTCTGTTGGCCGTTTGATTTCCCATCTAGCTACTCCTTTATGTGTCTGTCATTCTTCCAAAATCAGGAGAAGACTATAAAACACTAGCTGCCCCAACGAGGGCTCCTCTTGGGCTGCCTTAGGAGGAGACCTTCAGCTGCTTCCAGACATTGTCCAAGAGCTTAGTGTTTCCTGAGTCCAGCAGAGTGAAGGCAGGTACAGAGCAAAGGTGGGGGCAGGGTGAGGGAGGTGAGGGATGATGATAGAGTGCCTGTGGTCTTATACATGGCTGCAGGTCACTGCCTGGAAATGTGAGAGTGAAATGGAGATGTGAGCTAATGACTTTCAGGTGTGCACACCAGAGCCTGTCAGGTTGGGCAAGGGAATCAGGGCTTGGCACTGGTCTAAACCTGATGGCTGCCAATGCAAACATCCACAGGACCTAGCGTAAATAAACAAGGGGAAATAGAGCTCAGAGCTCACACCAGATTGGATATCAGGCTTGGATATCACAGGCAGCCCGGCTAAATCCCTAGCTCCTCCTGCCCTTAGCCATGGTTCAACACTCCCTACTCAAGACACCTCCACCCATTCTTTGATTCACCCACAAATTTCCTACTGCTGAAAACAGAGAGCACTAACTGCCAGCTTGGTTTGCAATAACCCACTGCTGAGCCCGGTTATCTAGAAATAACCAGGCCCGACGTCTTCCTCTTTTCAAAAGAAAACTCTTATAGTCCTCTTTTTCTTGCTATTATTTCTTGCCACTGAAATCTTCAATGGGACAGAATCTAGAGCTGGCCAAAGACACAAAGATGAATGTCGAGTTTTTCTTCAGTATTCTACCTAGTGAAGCCTGTGGGCCCATTTTTTTGGAATAATGTTCTTAAATGCATAAGATAAAATACATAGAAATATAGAGTGGAGCTGGGGATGATATTGAAATAAAGATATCAGAATAGTTTTAAAAGCTAATGTCATGGACCCCAATTTAAGAACACTACTAGTCCTTCTTGATGTTTTTTTCATGCATAGCATTCCATTTCCCTGACTTTGTCTAGGCTCCTAAAATTTTTGTCTTTCCTTCCTCCCTCAGCTATTTGAAATACCCAGGCCATTCTGAATTTTTTTAAATTTTGCATTTATTTTTTATTCATTTGTCTCTGGGCAGGAAGCTACCCATCCCTACCAGAATGTAAATTCACAAAGGGCAGCAACTATTTTTGGTCCTTATTTTCCTTAACATAGAGACTGTCACAAAGCTAATAAAATAAAAGGTAATTAATTTAAGCTCTGATTTAAGTTTGATCTCAGGTAGATGTTTTTAAAATAACAATTAAAGTTGTCCAGAAGGGAATGGGCTATCTCAAGACATGATTAATTTCCTTTTCCTTGGAGGTCTTGAAGTAGACACTGGAATACTACTTGTGGCATATATTACAGTAGAAGTTCCTCTCCTGTAATATACAGCTTTTGACTGATTCTTAAGTAGCTTTACTGACTTAAATTCTGTGTGCTGTTGCAGCAAAAATCTTGTTGAATTGAATTGAATGGAATCAAATTAAATGGGACTAATAAGCCTAGTTAAGGTGTTATCCCACCAGATAATGTGATATAATCACGCTGAAAAAGCATCACAGATAGTAAGTATCCAAGCTGTCATCTCGGTTTTATGGGGGCCTATTTGGAGCAGAAGACTTTTTGGCTACCTCTCCAATCGTGTCACATAGATAGCCACCTGTATTCCAGCTAGTTATAAGGTTGTTTTTACCAAGAAATCTCATCTTTATCTCAATATTTAACATGGTCATGTGAGTTCTCTTCTATGAAAAATTCCCTAATTCTATGCTCACCCCAGCAAATATAAATTCTCTCCTCAGAAATCACATAACATCTCATTTTGTGTCTCTTTAACACACTTATCATGTATTGTTTCTATGATAAAGCCAAAGATTACAATCTTCCCTGTAGCTGTCCTATTAGATAGAGTGATCAAAGGCCTTTCACGTGAAACAGGATAAAAAAATGGCCTTAGTCTGATGCTTGAATTTTTGTACCTTAGCTAGATTTTCAATCCAAAAGGTCCCTTTGTCTGAAACCTCCATTTTGAAGAAGGATCCCGGTCAGTAGTTCTAGTTTTCTCTTTTCCCCCACTCCACTTTTGATGGGCCATTTTTTAAAAATTTTATTTGCATAACATATGTGTGGGTAATTCTTCAACAATAACCCTTACATAGCTTTCTGTTACAAATTTTTCCCCCTGAGGGCTGGGACACTGATGCATTGTTGGTGGAGCTGTGAACTGATACAGCCATTCTGGAGAACAATTTGGAGCTATGCTCAAAAAGTTATCAAACTGTGCATACCCTTTGACCCAGCAGCATTTCTATTGGGCTTATATCCCAAAGAAATCATAAAGGAAGGAAAAGGCCCCACATGTGCAAAAATGTTTGTGGCAGCCCTTTTTGTAGTGGCTAGAAACTGGAAATTGAATAGATGCCCTTCGATTGGAGAATGGCTGAATAAATTATGGTATATGAATGTTATGGAATA
>JAJPUD010025321.1:0-17721 GCA_023553655.1 Myrmecobius fasciatus | reverse complement strand
CAGAAGGTATACTACCAAATTCCTCCTATGAGACAGATATGGTGCTGATAGCTAAACCAGGTAGGGTGAAAACAGAGAAAGAAAACTATAGACCAATTTCCCTAATGAATATTGATGCAAAAATTTTAAATAAGATATTAGCAATGAGATTACAGAAAGTCATCCCCAGGATAGTACACTATGACCAAGTAAGATTTAAACCAGGGATGCAGGGCTGGTTCAATATTATGCAAAGAAAGTTACTAAAATGTCCATAAATTTTGAATTAGAGATTTCATTGTTAATATATAATCCCAAAGATGGTAATGATCAAAAAGGCTTTATGTATCCCAAAATATTCATAGTGGCACATTTCATGGTAACAAAGAACTGGAAATAAAGTAGCTGCCTATTGAGTAAGGAATAGTTAAAGACTTTGTAATGAAATGTTTCTGTGATGTGAGAAACAGTTGCTACAATAAATACAGAAAATGATAGAAAGACCCATGAACTAATACCAAATGAAGTATGCAGGGGAAAACTAATACACTCCATGACTTTAAGAATGCACAACATTGAAGAAAAGCAAAATAACTGAAATTGAGTGCTATGGAAATGTAACAACCAAGGTTGGGCACAAAGAAAATATATGAAAAAAAAAATCTACTCTTGCTCCTTTTTAAAGTGGGTGTAGATTGATGTAGATAATTTGGACAGCACATGTGTAACAACAAATAATGTTTAGTTCTGCAAAAGTGTTTTTTCTTCCTTTGTTCATTATTTATTATAAAGGATAATATCATGAAACTATATATTATATCAATATCTATAAGTTTTTTGAAAGTTACAACAGCAAAGATGAATTTGCTTTATGACCTGCTGATTTCAATATAAAGCAAGAAATAAAACAGGGAGATATGTAACAAAAGCTTTCATCAGTGTTGTAAAAAAGAGCCTTGCAAAGTCTGTCAGAAAGAATCACCTCTAGGATCTAGATAGAAAGCTTCTTCAAATACTCATCTTTCTGTATGAAATATTACAAACTTCCTGAAAAAAGATTCATAACTCTGTAAAGGATTTGGCTTAACTATATATGGGAAAGAGAAAACAGGAGTAACTATCTTCTCAACTATAATATGATTTGGGGAAAATTAAGTTTTGTTTTTTTGTTTGTTTTGTATTTTCTTTGTATCTTCTGCTGTATGTTTTCTAATACACAGTAAACATTTAATAAAATCATTTTGATTAATGATAGCAAGTATCTATCCATATATCATGTACATATAGATCATATACCTAAACTGTGGGTTTCTTCAGAACAGAGATTCTTTTTTGGTCTTTCTTTGTAACTCAAGTACTTAGTACAATGTCTAGGACATGGAAGATATTTTTTAAATTCTTGTTGACCTGACAAGGATGAGATAAGAAAAATAAAATCATAGATCTAGAATTAGTAGGAAAATCAAAGACTATTAAATCTAACTGTACGACAACTCTGAGATACCACTATACACCTCTCAGATTGGCTAAAATAACAAGAAATGACAAGGACAAATGTTGGAGGGATGTGGGAAAACTGGGACACTAATATATTGTTGGTGTAAATTGTGAACTGAACCAACCATTCTGGAGAACAATTTAGAACAATGCTCAAAAGGTTATCAAACGGTGCATAATCTTTGATCCAGGATATCTTTTGATTTCTACTGCGCCTGTATCCCAAAGAGATCTTAAAAGAGAGAAATGGACCCACGTGTGTAAAAATGTTTGTGGCAGTTCTTTTTGTAGTGGCAAGAAAATGGAAACTGAGTGGATGCCCATCAGTTGGAGAATGGCTGACACATTATAGTACATGAATGTCATGGAATATTGTTGTTCTGTAAGAAATGACCAACAGGATGATTTCAGAGAGGTCTGGAGAGACTTACATGAATTGATGATAAGTGAAATGTGCAAAACCAGGAGATCATTGTGTACATGGCAACAGCAAGATTATACAATGATCAATTCTGATGTATGTGGCTCTTCTCAACAATGAGATATTTCAGGCCAGTTCTAATGATCTTGTAATGATAAGAGCCATCTACACCAGGATAGAGGACTGTGGAAACTGTGTGTGGATCATAACATATCATTTTCACTTCTTTTGTTGTTGTTGGCTTGAATTTTATTTTCTTTCTAATTTCTTTTTCCTTTTTGATCTGATTTTTCTTTTGCAGCAAGATAACCACGTAAATATGTATACCTATATTGAATTTACATATATTTTTACCATGTTTAACGTATATTGGATTATTTGCCATGTAGGGGAGAGAGGGTTGAGAGGAGAGAAAAATTGGAACACAGGGTTTTGCAAGGGTCAATGTTGAAAAATTATCCTTGCATATGTTTTGAAAATTAAAAGCTTCAATAAAAATTAAATTAAATTTTTGAAAATCTAACTATAATTTTATAGATAAGGAAAATGATGCATAGGGATATTAACTTTCCCAGGATCATATAGAAAGTAGACATTAGAGAGGGAATTGAACCCAGGTTCTGTAAATATAGAAAGAGTATGATTTGTCCTATAGAAAAAGAGTCAGTGTAGAACTCTGGATTTAGAACCAGGAAGGCCTGGGTCTGAGCCTTTCTTCAGATATTCCCTTACTCTGTAATCTTCAGATTCTCTGCTTCATTTTTTTCTAATCTATAAAATGAGAGCATTGAATTCTACCTATGAAGTCTCTTCCAAATCTATGATCCTGCAATCCTACAAGCCATGCTAGGCAGAACAATAGAAAGAACCTAGATTGTGGAATATCTTGCATGCCAAACTGAAGAAATTATATTTTATCAGGAAGAAATTAGGAACAACAGAAGTTTTTGATCAAATAAGTCATACCATTCAACCCGTGCCTAAAAGAAAAGGAGACATGTGAAGCAGAGTAACTAAGAAAGGCATATGACAATTACCCTCATATATGTTGTGGTAGAAGCAATATTCACTAAAGCCTTGCTATATAGCCTAAGCTAGCTTTTTCCTAAAGCCCTAGTTTTATGACGGGCTAGGCTAGTTTATTTTTCCTTAAAAGTAGAGAAAATTTTGGAGACATAACTGATTCAGGCAACCAAGACTTGAATCATTGATGTAAATTCCTGGTAACAATTTCAAAAGTCAGAGCAAAAAAAGTCAAAAGATCTCCCCTTAATAATTACATTCCACCATGGTAAATATGAATGTAAAGAAGTTGCACCTAACTATTAATACTATATCCTTATTGAATGTCCTTTCCAAGTTATGGGCAAGTAATTTTTTTGTTGTTAGCTCTTTTGTGGTGTGTGAATGTCTTATTTTACTCTCATCCTGAACCTAAACTACTGAACCATTCTGAGTCAGGCCTACAACAGAGACATTGGGAACATAGTTTGATGTAGTGGCAGTATGAGTTTTTTAACTTACATCATGTATGTGAAGCACTCTATCCGAGGTCAGCCTCCCAACTGGACAAGTTGAGATCCTCAAGGATAGCTGAGTAGTATTCCCTTCAATATTCTAGGGTTAAATCTGAGGTATTAGAAATTTCTAGTACTATAATTCATGAACCTCAATTAGTATGCTCCCCATTATCAACCAAATCAACTCCACTAGCTTTTTTTTCCTAAAAGGGGTTTACTGAGAAGGAAGACAATATAAAAATTTCCCTCCATATTATAAATACAAGGTTTCTGGGAAGAATGGATTCCTATTTAAAGAACAGTAATGACCGTAACAGAGTTACCTCCCACGCCTAGCTTTAGAAGTCTTGCCTGCTTTCATGGAGTCTTTATAAGTGCACTTAGGCACAACTCTGTCCTGTGCTATCAGGATTGATGTCTTTCCAGAATATAGAATCAACACTTCTCTTTACTGTGAAAGACCTCACTTGTAAAGATGTAACTATCCTCAAATGATGGTCTCTCCACATTTATCTGCAAGTGCTTCTCCCATCACTGAGCTCTGGAAATAATTGCTATCAAATCTAGTTGACTTTGTTAGTGACTCAGGTCACTGGGAAGGTCAGAATCTTCTGTATTCCCCAAACTCTCCATTATTTAGCATAACACTTGTTCCTGTTATAGAAAAATTTAACAGAGAAACAAAGGAAGCAAATAATCACAGACACCTTATGACTAGATGGTACAAGGCAAATGTTTTCCCCTTCTCCCCACATTTACTAGGACAAACCAATCTTCCTCACACAAAACTGGCAAATAAAAGGGAAAATAAATGATTATGTCATGTCTTTTTGTATGGCCAATCACTTCTTTTCACCTCGGTACCTTCTTAGACATTGATTCTTCTGCATTCTGAATCACCATAGAATACCAACCTCTCAGGCTCACATGGCTGGAAACTCGCTTCCAAATGTTCTTGTTAGATTAAAACAAAGAAATAAACAAAAAACAAATTCAAGCAGTCCACAAAAGAAATCTTGTGACTGTAGTTTCCCAAATTGATGATTGATTTGATGTAACAGTCCAGGAAAAGGGGAAAGTCAAGGATGCATCTAAGCTTGTGAGACTGGGTGACTGGAAGAATGCTGATATATATAACCACTATGAAGGTGACTTAAAGCAAAATGGTTTCATTATTGAGATAATTTTGTGCAGCTAATTAAGCATGCATATTTGGGAGGGGAATTGTTTTGAAGAACAAGCAATAAAGTATTTATTAAGCTCCTACTATGTGCTGAATATTAATTAGTCTCTAGGTTCCTAAATCTCTTTTACTACCTTAATTCATTTTCTCAAGACTTAAGTCAGAGCATTGTTTAATATGAAAAATTACATAGAAATATATAAGAAATCATCTCTGAACTTGATGAACAACAAATCTAATCTGTCCAGGAAATATTTCTATAATTGCCCTAATGTGACAGAAAAAAGTATGTCTGGGATATTCAAAATTAGAGTCACTATTCCAGCACTCTTTGTATCTACAATTTAAAAAACATTGGAATTATTTAAATCAATACCTTCGTTATAATAAAGGTAAAAAAAATTGTGATCACTGAATAAAATCAATTGGTGCAAACAAGTATCTATTGATTTTTTAAAAATTTTGAGTATACATTTTAATAATCCCTAGTATTAATAGCTGGCTCATGAACTGTACATTTTCCTGCCCCAACTCTGGCATTATCACACTATCTCTTCTCCTAAACTTCAGTTCTTCAAGTCACCAAATCTGGTACCAAAAAACTGACAATACTGAAAATTTACTGAGATGCATTACCATAACTTTCCTGTTCTCTTTCTTCTTCCTGTACCTACAAAAAGGGAAGTATGGTATCTGAATTTTTTTCCTTTATATCTTACACATGTAGATTAATACTTATTTTCAACTTTTATCTAGTTATAAAAGCATATTTTAGATAAAGCAGGATATTATAACTAGTAAAAATGATGAATCACTTCCATGCTTCCTCCCTCTTTTTCTCCATTTGTCCATCAAATGAAGTTCTTATCTTTAGTCTAAGAAGAACCTATATGTTTTCCTCACCGTATATGCAATCCTATCCAGATATGAAAGTAGATTGACTAACCTGTTAAGTCTTCTCTCTAGTTTGGGAAAGTCATAGAAAGTTTCCAAAAATTAAGAGGTTCTGATGAGGAAATGCAAGCTTGGGTGCCTATGTTGTTCATCAAAATCTTCTCTCTTTTTCTCTGTGTCTCTTTCTGTAAATGTCTGTCTGTCTCTCTGTTTCTGCCTCTCTGTTTCTCTGTGTCTCTGTGTGAATGTCTGTCTCCCTTTCTCTGCCTCTCTCTTTCTGTCTCTCTTTCTATCTATCTCTCTCTCTCCTTTTACTTTTTAAGGTCTATGCTTCAACCCTATTATTACCTGTTCCCTTGTCTGCTAGTCTAAACAAAGACAGGTCAAAACTTTGGAAAAGATTCAATATGGGATGTCTGTGTGATGTCAAGGAGGACATACATGATTGGAATATATTTCTGATTATCTAGATTTCAGTCTGATCCACATTACCAAAATGAGGTATGATAAATGAAAAAGAACTTGTTCAATGAATTATCTCTTAGGATGTGTAATTTGCACTTCCTCCCCAATTCTGCCCTCCCTCAAAAAAATTTTCTTAATCTAATAAGCAGTCAGAGAAACTTAGGTGGAGCAGTGAATTGAGTGCCAGGCCTGAAGTCAGGAAGAATCATCTTTATGAGTTCAAATCCAGCCTCAGATACTTATGAGCTATCATTTAATTCTGTTTGTCTCAGTTCTTCCTCTGTAAAATGAGCTACGGGAGGAAAAGGCAAACCACTCCAGTGTCTCTGCCAAGAAGGCCCCAAATGAGATCATGAAAAGCAACATGACTGAAACAACTAAAAAACAACAAATAAGTAGTAAAGCTAACATTTAAACCTAAGCCTTCATTTTCTAAATCAAAGATTCTTTCTACCATACAGGCTTTTCATTTGATCTAGCTTAACAGTGTGCAGCAAATTACTCTATCATACTACATGCTATCTGGCTCATTAGCCATAGGACTTAAAATCAGAAGGGACCTTAGCTCATCTAAGGCAGAAAGAAATATACTAAATAGAGTCCTACATCTGGAATCAGGAAGACTTGAGTTCAAACCTCACTGAGTGACCTAAGTTACTGGGCAAATTATTTGGCCTTTGCTTCAGTTTCCTCAACTGTTTAAAACAAAAAAGGATAATAATAGCACTTACATGACAAGGTTGTTGTAAGGCCAGGATGAATTAATATTTCTAAGTCACTTAGCACTTAGAGTGTATATAGACCAATCTGCATTTACAAATGAGGAGCCAGATAGAAGTGATTTTCCCACGTTGACAAAAACAGCTGTGGAAAAAAGTTGAGCTTCAAACCTGGTTATCTGTCTTCAAATCTAATTTCCCCTCAAAAATACTGTTTTGTCTTGTCTCATTATATAAAGAATATTTGCTTAAAATTATTAGAAAGTGTGTTGTCATTAATTACATTCATGAAAAAAGGAACCTAGAAGTTCAAGTTCTAAGAGAAGAAATTAAACCCCCCCAAAAAATTAGCTTATATTTTCAAAGGCTGTAGCACAGTCCTGGGCAGGCAGTTGAACTTGGCTTTGTTGCTTGAACTCAGTTGCATTATGTTACTTAAAAAATAGAGAAATTAGTAAAAATGAATAATTAAATATATCCTTGGGTACAAGCTATCTTAAAGCTTCTCACAATAAAGGGAAGTTGTACACATTTCTCTCAAAATCTGAATCTAAGGGGTTTACCCAAGATCTGCCAAAACTAAATTTAAAATCTACATAGAGAAAATTCAATAAAAAGATTTCCACATATTCATCAATGTGCATGTGTGTGCCTATGTGTATACATGTATTTATCAGATATATGTGTGTAAATACACATATGTTCACATATGCAATATGTGTGTATGTATTATTCTGAGTTCATTTCAGACTTTCTAATTTCAAGGAAAAATTCATTCTTTTGTCCATGAATTTTTTCATGGAAATTGCATTTTGAATAAAGTAGTTGACAGTGTATTTTGTATGTATGTGAACGTACTCAGTGTTCACAGTCAGATATCTATTAGATTAAAAAAAGAGATCTGACATATTAAAGCACTTCATTTCTTCTCCAAATGAGTTCTTCTTCTGAAAGATAATACTGGATAGTTATACATGTAATACTTTCATTATAAGAGAATGGAGAATAAATGCATTAGGCTCAAAATAGATATGGACTGGAAAGGTCATTTTCATGATAATGGGCTTCATCAAGGAGACTAAAGAGATATTGGGAAGAATTCACAAAAGCTTTGAATATTTTTCTTTCTCTTGCTTATTTTTACCTTGCAAAAAAGAAGTCAAACATTAAAAGAAATATCACCTGGAACCATTCTCTTAGTTTATTGATGACCTCACCAAAAACATATTTTAGTCTAGTTATAAATACAAGAAAGATCATCATTAGGGCCTGAATGTTTTACCATTAACAAAGTGGATTTTCTGTCATTTCTGATCTCTAACAGTTTGTGTTTCAAGAATAGTTTCCTCTTTACATATCTAAAAAATGAATATTTCTTGAGAAATTCAAATTTTTATCTTTCTAAGCTTATTGAAATATTTCACTTTCCAAATTGAAAAAAAAAAAGAGAAACAAAAATTTGGAGGTCATATTTAGTTTGCTATTTATTTGTTAAAATATAACCAAAAAATGAAAAATTATTTTGAGTTCCTCATTAATAAATATAGAGATCAGTGTCACTTTACATATCATTTTTAGGTTCCAGTGGAAAATGCTGGATTAAAACTTACTTTGGATTTTACTCAATCCTAAACATCTAATAAACATTTTGATATGAGTGAATGATAAAGCATTTAAATGTTTACTATTTGCCGAGCACTGTACTAAACTATGGAGTTACAAATATAAGCAAACAAGCTAATTTCTTTCTTGTGATATTTATATTCTAATGGGGAAAGATAATTCATAAAGGAAATTGTGGGATGTGAAGGAGAGATGGAGAAAACCATTCTGTTAATTTGGTTCAGAGCAAAACAAACTGCTTTGGTAGCTTTACTTGCCCCAATATTAAGAGATATTTTTTAATAAAAATGATACTTTATCAACTCTCATTCTCCTAGTCCAGGCTGTCTTATCCTCTCTCTGTCTTTCTCTCTCTCTCTTTCTCTCTTTCTACCTCTTTGTCCCTGTCTCTGTCACTTTCTGTCTCTGTGTCTCTGTGCATTTCTCTCTCTATTTCTCTTTCTCTATTTTTCTATCTCTATTTCTTTCTCTCTTCCCTTACTTCCCACTTTTCCTCTCCTCTTTCTACATGCAACTACAATTCTCTTTTGTGTGTTTTTAAAACATTTTTAAAGGTAAATTTTCTCATCATCCCTTTTTGCAAGGTCAAACTTGATTATTATTATAACAAGCAACTTATGACAGAGAAGCCCAGCAAGTTAGCTTATTTGTAATAAGAATTTATTCTCTTTGCAGGATAGTAGATAGATAGATAATAACACTTCAGTGAGGTGAAAGTAAGATGCTTCAATACTAGAAATTAAACAAATTAGGAGAATTAAAGTGTATGACGTTTCTCAGAATTCTAGTACATAAGGAAAAACACATTTAATTAGAGCAGATGAAATGTAAATAGAAATAGGAATCTTTTGTGAAGATTAACAGGGACATCTGGGTAATTTCAGGAACTTTTGAGGATAATTGCATTGGTTCTTTTTGTCTAATTTTACCTCAAAATATGTGGTTTTTCTTTTTCTTGATACAGGTGAACTACTTACATTTATTAACTATGAGCATAGGAATAACTGAAATTAAATGGAATTAAAAGAAAGTGAGTAAAAGGGAAAAAAATGAGGGAGAAACCTTTTATGTTGTAGCATAAGAGTTGGCAGAGAGAAGAGAAAGGAAGACGTTAAGTTAAAGGGAAAATTATAGAAAGAAAGTACCAGTCCATATCACACTAAAGTCCTTTTACAGATGAGTAAACTTAATCCAAAAGGTTAAATGATTTTCTCATGGTGAACAAAGATGATGAAGAAGATAATGATGTTATGGAAAGAAAGCTAGAATTGGAAAGAAGGGAAGAAAAGATGGGTCAATGAGAAGAAATTAACTAAAACTAAGGGAATGTTTATATTTTGAAATAAAGAATAATTTCTTAGAAGAGAGAAGAAATAAAAAATAGAGCTTATGCAAATTCTTAGACTAGTTTTTAATGTGTATATAGTTTGAAAATCCCCCCCAAAAAATTACCTACACATTTATACAATGTATATGTGTACAGAAACATATTGCTATTTCTCAATTAAAAATATTTTACTCAAAGGAAATGTGATCATAAAAAACCTGAATAGAGTTGAGTGCAAATGCAATAAACATTAGCTCAATAATCATCCCTCGTATTGTCAGTTGTCATGAAATTACTTGATATATTTCCATGGTTAATAAAAGGATATTACCCTGTGGTAGCTTATGGTTTACTACATCTGTTAGGCTGGCCTGCTGAAACATCAAATTACTTTACAAGCACTCTCATAAGAAAGCATTAGAATACTTTTCTGGGTTATTAAAACTTAAAGGTGCACTTTGCATACATCCTTGAGTCCATGATTCACATTGAAAGGACTCCTAAAAATGCTTTATTCTATATCCAAGTGACTGATATAAGATTTAAAGCCTGAGAAAGAATATAAAATAAAACTCTAAGTAAAAGTGTGGAAGGACTTGGAGACGGATATGAATTATATTCATGGTAGAAATATAATCTGTAATGTTATTTTCATATCTTCAGTGATTAGTTTTGCTTCTAAACAAGGACATGTAACAGTATATATTGTTAATCAAATAGTGTGTACCAAACTAAGAAAGAAAAAAGAATCTTCTAGAATTTATGTCTGGTGTGGTTCCTTCACAGTTTATTTTATTTTCAAATCCCTTCTTTCCTTAAAGCATTGGTATTTATTTGAATTAAATATAACATACACCTTGAACCTGTATCTTAATTAGTGTGATTTTGCAGCCTTTTCTAAGCTCATTACTAACTTATTTCTAAAATTAGTCATAGAACATACTCCAGATCCCTTTAAAACCAGAAGAATCATAAAATTCCTGTTCAGATATGGCTAACAATTCATTTTTATTGTTGTACTGCTACCATATTTTCTGTCAAAGATGAATTTAGCTGAATATGTCTTACATAAAATAATAAGAAAAACTCTCAAAATTGACATTTTGACTAAAATAATTTCATTAAAAACATAAAATTCAAAAGAATGGAACTGAAAACACATGAACCTGTGTGGAAAATTATAATTAATTGAAACTACTCCTGGTGTTGAAAGCAACAGATTTTTGGAAAGAAAAGCCTGTGGAAAACTAAGAGGACTTCAAACAGTAATGATGAGGATGTTCAAGAACTAGAAAAAGAAAAAAATATTATCCCCAAGGTATAACAATAGAAAATAAGTGCAATACTAAATTATTTGACATTTTTTCAATACTAAAAAAATGTGTTTTCACATATAAAAATGGCTACTAGGAATTTTATGAAAATCTACTCTTCCCAGACAACCTGAGGCCAAAATGAGTGAGTAATATAATCTAAAAACAAGTAAGTATAAAAGACACCTCCAGATATGCCAGTCCATTGAGCACATTTCTATTTTAAGAGAAACAGGTTTCAAGTATAATTATAGAATTAAATGGTTTAAAGTTATAGCATAAAATTAATATGAGAGACAGACAGACAAAGAGACAGAAGCAGAAAGACACACAGAGAGAAGATAATATGACAAAAAACAAGATGAAAATGACAAAATCAATAATGAATATAGAGGAGTTTGCTTTGTTAGGAAGAAAGGTGAATTCTATGTGAGACAGGAGTAAAGAGAAATATATCTGAGTGATAAAAAATGAGGATGGAAAAGAATGGGAGGTAAATTATCTCAATCATTTCAATGAAGTATTAGGCAAGGTTGTCAGATGAGAGAATTAAGGGAGGGATGAAGAGAGATGCTTCAGAGAGGATAGAAAAGTTTGGAATAGCTGCTGTGGTAAGGAGGATAGCAAATTGATTATTAGAAAGGTGCAAAAAATTTTTTTTTGCTTTGCTATCTTGAGGACCTAATATAAATTATGCATCATAAATTTGAAGTGAACCTAATAAGTATAGGCCTATTAAGCAGCAAAAGAGTAAAGGAGACATATGATGGTAGTAATCCAGAGTCTGGATTTGTCAAAATATTGCTGGAGCTAGAGCAAGGTGGCAAGAGATTTAAGAGTAGAACAATGTGTAGAACTGAATTTTTATGCTAGTTTATTGAATATTACTTTTTAAAATATAATGGAGAAATCTATTTTTCCAAAAGTATTTGCTGATCTCTTTATATATTAAATCCTATAACACCCTAGATTTAAATAAACATTAAAGTATATAGTAACAGTAAAACAAAGAAAGATGTAAATAATAATTATTACATGTTTTATATCATATAATTATGCATAATAATGTTCTGTATATTATATAATTATATATATAAAGATTATAGCCAACATTTTCTTTAACCATTATAATAACCATTGAAATTTCAATTTCATTAATATAGTCCCAACATTCAATTCTCTCAGAATAATTGTTAAATTATTTTCTTAAGAATTTTCTGAAGAATTCTCTTTACATTTTTTTACAAAATTAAAATTAAATATGGTTCTCTCAGAAATAAGTTCTCTTAGTCTAGGAATTCTTAATATTTTTTTGGAAAGTCTGATGAAGTTTATAGATTTCTTCTTGGGATAATGTTTTCTGCATAAAATACGTAGTATTACAAATTAAATTAATTCTATTAAGACACAGCTATTAAAATGTTTTTTAAGCTCTTGGCTCCAGACTAAAAACTCATGACTTAGTCTTTTTTTTGTCCTCTTGTCACCCATCACTATTTAACAGTTTTTCAAGAATAACAGCTAAAGTTCTTCACAAATTCCTAAGAGAATGACTCCATTATTCCACTTTTTGTTAAAATTATAATAAGAGTATATCTCTGGAGAAGATGCTATTGAACTTAGTGCTATTCTGATTTCAAATGTTTGTTGAAAAACAATCACAAATATTTATGGGAGATTGTTCAATTAAGAACTTAATATAAGATAAAAAGGGAATACTCAGGAGGTGAAGGTGGTCAACAGTTTCAAATGCAACTTTAGGTCAAGGAGGAAAGGAACAAGAAATGTCCATGAAATCTGGCAATCAGAAAGTCAGTGATAATTTTGGACACATCCATTTCATTTGAATGATAAGGCTGAAAGCCATATAGCAAAGGGTTATGGAATGTGAGGAGAGGAAAGAAAAACATCAAGTACAAACAACTTTTTTTTTCAAGAAGTTTGATTGAAGAAAAAAGAGAAACTTGAGAGAATGGTGAAGTTTATTGAAAATTTTGGGCATATTTGAGGGCAGTGAGGAAAGAACCTATAAATAGGATAGATTGGAGATTAGCCAGAAGGTGGATTATAATTGCAATATGCTAGAAAAGGGCTCTATGGGAAGGCACAAATTCAAATGCTCATGTAGAGGAGTTGGTAGTGACAGCAAGATGGATGACCTCTTCATCACAAATTGGAGGAAAGGAGAAGATGATGTCAATGGAGACAGCGATAAAGAAAACTGAAAACAAAGTACCTTACCTAGAATGGCCATAATTTACTTAGTAAAGTAAGGTTCCAGGCCCTTAGAGAAGACAGAAGAGAGAGAAGGAGTTATGGGGGCTTGAGGAAGGAAAAATTGTTTACTACATCTTCTGTGGATAGTAGGATGGGGAGTCCATTAGGAATAATTAAAGGACTGCATTATTAAAGTGAGGAATAAAGTTAGATTAATATACATTTGTAATGTACTGTTATAACACAGTTTCCAGTTATGGTTTGTCAGTATATGTGGAAAAGAAAGATAGTGGAAGTAATTGAGGACTGAGATGGATAGCACAAGAATTGAAAGATATAAGAATGAAAGAAAGTAGAGAGTTGAAATGGCTAATAAATTGAGATTGAAAAGTGAAAAAAGAGGCCTGAGAATGTACTCGAAATTAAATCTATCCAAACAAAACTCATATTCTATCTTTTTACTCATCTCAATTAGTTAAGTGGAAAAAAATAAATTCATACTAAAGTGTGAAAGAAGGTATATTATTTGCAATATGCCAACACCTTTTAGAATATTTGCATTTACCAGAAATTTCTTGCCAATCCAAAAGGATGAATTGCTAAAATGGTAAAATTCTAGGTGGAATAACAAACAAAACAAATGACTTGGGGAAGTGAACAGGTTATAGTAGGTGAAAAATTTTGCTGATGTAAACCTTCTAGATATTTCTTCATTTACACCAGGTAGATGACCTACTACTCATCATCACAGGTCTAATTAAGAAGAGTTCCCTTGTGTACCACAAAAAGGTGTTAATCTCAACATTTCCTAAGTAACAGCAGCATGGTATACTGACAAAAACTGGACAAAGAACTGGAAGTTCTGGATTTATGTTGAAGTTGTGTAATTAACTATATGACTTTGTGAACTTTCTGAACTTTCATCAACTTGACTAAAAATATGGAAAATAGAGATAATAGACATAAAACCACTTGAGAAATCACAAGGCAAATATTTGCCCTGTTATTTCTTATGTTGTGGGAGGCATGAATGTTCATAATTAGATAAAGCTTATATCTTATAGTATACCACCTAAACAAAAAAAAAAAGTCACTTATCTACAGCTTTTTAAAGTTCACAAAATGCTTTTTTTCCCAACTGGCTTTTGGGAAAAGTAATGCAAATATGATTATTTCCCTTTTACAGTTGAAGAAACTGAGAAACATTGAAGTTAAAAGACCTGCCCAGTTAATTAGCATTACAATCTGGGGCTTTAAGTTAGATCTATTGACTTTAAGAACTGGGCTCTGCAGTTGGGGACCTTGGAAACCTGATGTGAAGTAAGAAATGGCATCACTCATCTGGATGTTTCCAAGCATTTCAGTGTCTGACATTATATGGACAAACATCTGAATGTTATTTAGGTTTTAAAAATAAATGCCTTTTCATGAGCTAAGGTATTTCATAAAGACAAAATATTCTCACCTCAGTTTTCTTAGAGAGAGAATCTAAAAACAATTTAGAAAAAACAAAAAAAAATAACAAAGGAGATCTGTATTTCTCTTTTGTACTTGGTATTGACCCATAATAAATGAGCTTTGGCTGGTCCAATAAGCAAAATTATATACCTCTAAATTTCAGTGTTGGCATTCCTCCATTGCAGCTGACCTCATGATGTTATATTCTCTTAAACATCTTTCATTCCTGAAGCTTTTTCTTATTAGCCAACTAAATAGATTGTTCAACTAGTTGAGCAAACAGACTTTTCAGCAATGAAAACCAGCCTAAACCATTAGTTCATTCACATTAATTTTGAAATTTCAATTTTAGCAAAAAAGTTTATCCTATTTGCAACTTAAAACTGACAGGTCTCACACAGACTGACTTTTAACACCCCATTAATCTTATTTTGCTAGACTGGCATGCTCTAGCCAAAAAGTAGAGACTGGATTAGCTGGTCCAGTGCATTAGCTATCTCATGTGTATGGTATTTTAAAATATTCTCCAGATATAAAAAGTCATGTATTTTTTTTCCCTCCACATCTATGTTTTTAGCATGAAATACACCAACTCCTTATAAAGTTATACCTTTTTAGTTATTCCAGAATAACTGTTAGACTAGAAGATTGTCAGTTTAATAATATTCAACATCTCAGAAAGCATTAAGGAGTGAACTATTAAAATTCAACTTTGATTTGCAGAATCTTTTTTTTAATATAGGGTACTATTCTAACCTTCTCCCTTGTTGTCCTAGATTTATCGGGCTCCCTCTGGATTTTTTTTCTCATTGATGAATATTTAAGAATACTTTTCAATATTATATAATGCTCCAAAAATTTTAGAGCACAGTTTCTTTGGACATGAATCCATTCAGAGTCATTTTGAAATGTATAGTCAATTTACTGGAATTAAAGGATAAATTGATGAAAATCTCATCATCCAATCAGAGGAATTTTCTTTAATAAAGAAGAAAAGTATTTTTCCTGCAATTCTAACTCCATAAAGACTTTTTAAAAGTCATGGAAAGGCTCAATGATGTATTTGTGTGTGTTTGTGTTTTTTATTCTTTTGTGATTTTTAAACTAGCTTACCCAGCATACTCACAGGGAAAACCAAATTATCACAGACAGAAGCTGATCTCAGAAGGCTATGTATCACATGGACCTTCACAGAAAGGGAAAAGTCAGACACAGTGAAACCAAGAGAACCAGCTCATCTATTTTAACGTCTCTGCAACTAGGAAAGCAAGTTGTAATGCACAAGGACATTGTCTCCTAGAGGTTGTGGTCATGAATTCCATCTCTGATCTCTCATCTGTACATTAGCAGAAAGACTAGAACAATGGCCTGAGGTAAAGCAAGGGCTTTTCATCAAAATGCCTGAATACTATCATTGTTGGTAAAAGAAACAGATTTTAAAAGGTTCCTTGTAACTGATAGATTCACCTGATGACTATTTCAGCCTGTCCAAAAAAAAGTCTAGGCAATCTACAGTGGCTTTTTCCCCCTCCTACTACCCCTTCTTTATCAATATTAAAATAAAATCCACTAAACATTTCCATGAAAATATAATCATTAATAAAAATAAATATTGGCATCCTAGTTAACATACGATTTATAAAGCATTTCCACAATGCATAGTACATTGTAGGCTCTATAGTAATATTAGTTATTATTAATATTGTTGTTAATTTACAGGGCAGCTAAGTGGCTAGAGTGCTAGGACTGGGATCAGGAAGACATCTTCCTGACTTCAAATCTGGTCTCAGATACTAACTTGTGTGAGTTTAGACAACTCACTTCATCCCATTTGCCTCAGCTTCTTCATCTGTAAAATGAAGAGAAAGTAAACACAGTATATAAAAGGAAATGTTAATCCACTCTAGAATGTTTGCCAAGAAAACCCCAAATAGGATTATACAGAATTGGACAAAACTGAAATGACTGAACAACAAAAAAGTAATAACTTTACATGAATGTTCAAAGACTATAAGACCATCTTAGATTTCTAACTCAACTATTATTTCTCAGGTAAGAAAATCAAATCTCAGAAAAAAAGGAATGTCATGGGAAGTCACAGTTAAAAATACTCACTTATGAAAGGAATCATGCTAAAGTACAACTCGAACTATGTCACACTCCTAATTAATAAACTCCAGTGCCTCTCCATCATGTCCATCTGACGTTCAAAACCTCTGGAGTTCAAAGCCATTCATAAGCTGGCTCCCTTCAAACTTTCCAGCCTTCTTATACCTTACACAACCTGTTCCACCCACCCCATAGTCTATGATCTACTGACTTTGCTAAGACTTGAACAAAACACTCCATCTCTCACTTGTGGACATTGTCACAGATGTCCCCTTTGCCTGTACATTTGCCCTTCTCATCTCGCTTCCTGGCTTCCTTCAAGTCCAAGTGAAAATCTCATCTTCCACAGGAAGTCATTTCCAATTTACTCTTAATTCCAGTACCTCTTCTCTGTGGATAATTTCCCTTTCATTCTATATATAGATTGCTTACACATAGTTATTTTCTATTGCTATCTCTCTCATCATACTATGAGCAGAGACAGTCTTTAGTTTTTCCTCATCTGCCCAGTATTTAGTACAGTGTCTGGCACACAGCAGTCATTTAATAAATGTTTGTTGATGTACAGATATAAAAGAGGGAGGAAGAGAGAGACAAAGTAAGGGGAGAGGGAAGGAGAGACAAAGGGAAGGAGGGAGGGAATAGCCAGAGACAAAGACAGAGACAGAGATCTAGAGACAGAGAGACAGAGAGACAGTGAGATATGACAAAGAGAAAGAGACAGAGACAGAGACAGACAGAGTTCTTTTAAACACTCTAGATAGTGTGGGGAGGGCTGAAATACATACTGTACACCATCGTTGTATTTAAGCTAACATAAAATGTGTATATATTGTATGTCTATACATTACTAAAGCATATAATATACATATAGGACAGACATGTTATATATATTAGTATATTAACAAGACTATGGTAGATATTATGTGCATATCAATGTTTGAGTATAAATACTAGATCAGTAGGTCAGCCAATAAGATATGTTCATATATATAT
>JAJPUD010025320.1:0-17723 GCA_023553655.1 Myrmecobius fasciatus | reverse complement strand
ATATATATATATTTTAAAAATGATTCTATATGTCATCTTTCAAGAAATTTGAAGGAAAACTACTTTGTTATTTTAGAACCAAGCTTAAAATGGAAATTGAAAGAATCCAGCATCACCTCCTGAAAGAGATCTCAAAATGAAAACTCCCAGGAATATTATAGCCAAATTCTAGAGCTCCCAGGTCAAGGAGAAAACATTGCAAACAGCCAGAAAGAAACAATTCAAGTATCATGGAGCCTCAGTTGGGATAACAGAAGATTTAGAAGTTTCTAGATTAAAGAATTAGGGGCTGAAATATATTCCAGAAAACTAAAGAACTAGAATTACAACCAAGAATCATCTAACCAGCAAAACTGAATATAATGCCTTAGGGGAAAGAATGGATATTTAGTGAAAAAGAGGATTTTCAAGCATTTTTGAAAAAAAAAGAGCTGGATAGTATAAGAAGATAAACAGAAAAAGGGAAATAATAAAGGACTTGATAAGGTTAAACTATTTGCATTCATACATGGAAAGATGACACTTGTAATTTATTAGAACTTTCTTATTATTAAGGCAGTTAAAAAGAGTGTGTATATAAATATATATATGCAATATATATATATGCATATATATGTGTGTGTGTATGTATATATATGTGTGTGTGACAGGTGTGAGTTCAATATGAAGGGATAATATATTAAAAATAAAAATAAGGAGTGAGAGAGGAATGTACTGGCACAGAGGGAAAGGGAGAAGTAGAATAGGCTAAATTATCTCACATAAAAGAGGCAAGAAAAATTTTTTTACAATGGAGTGGAAGAGGGGAGTTGGGAGTGAGTAAGCTTTACTCTCAGAATTGGCTCAAAGAAGGAATTATATATACACTCAATTGGGTATAGAAATCTATCTTACCCTTCAGAAAAGTAGAAAGAAAAGGAGATTAAAAAGGTGTGGTAGTGAAAGAAGGGAAAACAGATTTGAAGGAGGCATAATTAGAAGCAAAATGTCTTTTAGAGAGACAGTATGAAGAAGAGAGAAAATAAAATAAATTGGGGAGGATGTGGAGGGAAATACAGTTAGCAAAAGTAAGTGTGAAAAAATTTGAACCAATTTTCTCTGATAAATTTTCATTTCTTAAACATATATAGAACTGAGTAAAATTTGTAGAAATAGAGCCATTCATCAATTAATATGTGATCAAAAGATAAGAATAGTTTTCAAAAAATGAAGTAGTCAAAACTATAGCCATATGAAAAAATGCCATAACTCACTATTTATTGAAGAAATATACAAACTAGAACAGTTCTGCAGTACTACCTCATACCTATTAGAATGGCTAATGGGACAGAAAAGGAAAATGACAAATGGTGGAGGGGATGTGGGGAAAATGAGACATTATTGCCTTGTTGGTGAAATTGTGAATTGATTCAACCATTCTGGGGAGCAATTTGGAACTATACCTAAACAGTTATAAAACCACACATACCCTTTGACCTAACAATATCACTACTGGGTCTCTATCCTAAGTGAGATTTAAAGAAAAAGACTTATATGTACAAAACATTTATAGCAGCTCTTTTCTGGAATCAAAGAACTGGAAATAGAAAGGATACCCATAGATTAGTGAATGGCTGAACAAATTGTAGTATGTGATTATGATGAAATGCTATTGTACGTGATAAGACATGATAAGTGAGTTGCTCTCAGAAAAAAAAAACTTGAAAAGACTTCATGAACTGATGCAAAATGAAATGTATCATGTACAAAGTAACAGCAACATTGTAAGATGATAATTTATGTCTGATTTTGGTATGCTCAGCAATACAACTGGCCTGTTTTCTTTCATAATATGATTAATATGGAAATGTTTTTCATGACTGTGTATATAACTTATATCAAATTGCTTGCCTTCTCAATAGAAAGGAATGGGGAGGGAGGAAGGGAGAGAATTTGAAACTCAGAATTTTAAAAATTAATATTAAAACTTGTTTTTACATGTAACTGGGAAAAATGAAATACCAAAATAAAAAAAATCCCCTTCTAGTTAAAAAGTTATTTGTAGTTCTAACAGAATAGAATGATTTGGCTGTATGATTCTACCATTATATTTAAAGTATTTTATTCATTTTATAATGATTATTAAATGTTAATAATAATAGCTTCCCATTTTAGAACACTTTGGGATTTACAATGTGTTGATCTCATGGTCTTCAATCTCCAGAGTCTAAATGCATCCAGTGTAGGCTGCAGGACTGGCATGTGTACTACTAGGTAGATAACATCTCCAAGCATCATAGTATAATGGAGGGATTCGTCTCTTAGGGTCCAGTCTTTAGAGCAAGGATAATATGTTCAGTCTGCTGTCAGTCCATGTGAAAATTTGCTGAGCCTGCTTGAGGAAATATGGGGTGGCAGGGACATTTCCCTCCCCGCATGTGCAGATATTTTCTATCTTTTTCCTGCTTATTGCATAGTGAAAAAAACCCTTTTAAGTGGACTACCGTGACAGAAATTAGTGTACACACAAAAGGTGGAAACACATAAACATTCTTCTCTCGATGTTTCTTCTGTTGTGTTTCTTGCCCAATATGAGGTGAATGACTATTGGAGATAGAATGAAGCAGCTTATGATTTTGTTAGGTTTGGAAGATAATAAGAGCCATCAAAAGTCCCTTTAGCAACCAAATCTAGTACTAGTAGTAGGCAAGTTCAGTGAAGAATGAGACCCTTTTAATATATTTATCTCAGCAGCAAGTGAATAACTCATATACCGACAGTGCCCAGGGGATTACAGGTCCTGTTCAGCCATAGCACGGCCATCAGGAATTAAGCAATCCCTTCTTTCTTTTAGGCTTTGTGATCTTAAGAATTGTATTTGGGTTTTGATCTGTTTCATCAGTCCTTTTCAGTTGTTGTTTCAGGCAACAGAGTCCTTAGACTTGGGAGCTTGGGCCATGGTTATCTCAGAGGCAGAAGTCTGGATGAGATGTTGTTCTACTCCTCCACCGCCCCCTCCTCCCTCTTCCCCCCAGCAAGAGCATGGGAAACTCTAGGATGTTTGGATTTGAATCAGGGTATTTGGATTTGAAACTTGGTGGGATTAATACTTTGTAAGAACTGAATTAAATTGTATACCTAATCCCCTTCCACTGACTGAGGGGAATTATGTCCCTGTTTCTTGGTGGGGGGAAATTTTTGTTCTTATTCTAACTTTGAAGTAAATATTCTTTGGAAAAGTTAATCTGACTGTTAAGTGATTAAGTAGAACTGGGGTTTGGAGACCCCTAAAATTAGGTGAAAATCAGTTGGAAATAGAATGGCAGAGACATTATACACCTCAAAGTTCCTTAAAGATATTGGAGAACTCTAAGGAGGAATGAAATGTAAAAACCTGGCCTTTAGTCAGTAGGGGACAGGGTAGTTTCTGCTTATACATGCTTTTCCCTTAATTGAATCATTTTATTTACTACATATGAGATCTAAATATTTAAACTAAGGGGTTAAACTCTAATTCTAAGGGAGATGCCAGGGGCAAAATGAGGTAAGATAGAACAACTTGAATCTGGGCCTTGAGGTTAACCTAGGGAGTAATATAGGGTTATTGCCCATAAACCTTTTTCATATACCTACTATATAAACATATTCCCAGATTAAACCATTTCTTTTATCCTCATTATACTACCATAAGACAATGGAATAACAACTTCTCACGATAAATTATATAGCTGATAAAACCCTTTCTATATGCATTATCTCCTGGCATCCTAATAGGCAAAAATGAAAGCAACCAGTGTTTCCTGTTACTTTTTCTAGAGTCACAAGTAGCCACTGTTATTGAGAGTGAGGTCAACAAATACCAATTCTACTTAGACGAGCAGGTTATTATGAAATGATTTTATTTTTTTAAATAATAGTAATTATGGTATATAAATAAAAGTAATAATAGTAATTATAGTATATAAATAAAAGCAATTTAATAGTAAATATAAGATAATCTGAATAAAGGCAAAAATACATTATTTGGATCCCCCACTCCCTCTAAACAGGTCTACTGACAGTACAATTTTTGATTTAGAATTTTTCAAAATTTTTTTAAACAAATATAACTATTTGCTATTAGGCTTGTGTTCTCATCTGGCACTTAAGAAGAGATCACAGGTCACCTCTCAGTTTTGCTTGGTAGTTTTGTTTCTGTGAATATCTAAGGATGATATTTAGATATTCCATCTGTCCTGTAATTAAGCAGTGTTAATTCATGGTACCCAAGAAGGAAGGTGTATGTGTATACAGCTGAAAGAACCATGTTTTCCCCCTGCTTCAGGGGAGAAGATACAATGTTGTGGATATGCCAGTAGGGAAACACATCATAGTTCAGCTATATGAAAGCAGTGGTTTCATATTTGTTGATTGTTTCTCCCCTTTTCAATGTGTATTTCACTCTTTTACAAAAAAGAAAAAAAAACTGCTTTGGGTATCTAGAATCACCACAACTCCTGGGTCCAGGTGACTCAGCTGGTAATAAACATGGCAAACCTGTTTGGACACAATTGTCACCAAGAAACAGGTCCTTGGGAGTTGTATCAGCTTGATGGCCAATGCCAGGGTTTCGCTCAAGCCATTGCTTTTGTCACTCTCTCTGAATGTTGGTTGATATCACCTATGTGCATCTGGCTAGTCATCTTTGCCTTTATTCATCATCAGATGATCTTTGTTTAAGTTTTTGCCAAACTTGTCACTGAGCTGCTGTATTAAGCCAGCCAACTCTCCTGTAGCTTGTGATTTTTCTTCAAGAAGCTCATATCGGAGGCTGGAGATATCTTGCTTTATTTCCTTTAGTTCTCCTGCAAAGACAAAAAAAAGTGGTGAACATGGTCAGGTAGAAAGAAGTTAACTTTTTCACATTCCTTTTAAGAAATTAGATGTAGATGTTTAATATTAAATATATACACAAATGCAAGTTTCTTAGTAACCCCAAATTTAAATCAATTAATTTTAAAGAATAAAGTATATCACATAATGTCACAATTGAACCATTCTTGCCCTTGATCTGGTATGGGAGAAGTGACTAAAGGGAGGGCTGTTCATGGAGGACTCTGATTTAGTGAAATTTATTTTCCAATTCAATGAAAAATGAGGCTGAAGAATGTCACATGGTGGGACCTGAATTTGACCTTCCCATCCTATTTGCTATTTTGGATGAATAAAATTGAATGGGAACTGAAGGATTTAGTTTTAGTTTTAATATTCCTGGGTTAAGTTGCAACTAAAATAGTTAAATAAAGACTATTGAGATTAAGATGATTTTTTTATCATTTTAAAATAATTAGTTTAAAGCTAAACCAAATAATTGAGAATTCATCATGAATTTAATCCTTAAAAAAGAAAACAATGGAAAAATTTATATTTATACTTACATCAATTTTTCTGTACTATATTTTCATAACAGTTTTTAAAAACTTTCCTTTATATCCCCTTCCTGGTTGTTCATTTACTTTTGAATTGTGTTTCCATTTTTCCTTTATTATATTTGTAGTCATATTATATACTGTTCTTGTTTCCCCTTTCTTGGCATTTTGGGGTATATTTCATTCTAACAAATTCAGAATCTTCTAATTTAGGGATCTGGTCTTTCTGTTTCAGACAGACATGTCTGTAGTGGAGGACTGGTAAGAGGTCCCACTTGAGACTGATGGGCTGACCTACTCCAACCCCAACAAAGGGGCAATTTATTTGTCCATTTTGAATGCTTCCCTCTTTTTTCACCAAATCTTCCAGGTGAGCAACTGAAACAAAAAAAAAATGTATTTTTCTTCAGGATCAGAATCATGATAGAATGGTGGTCCAAAGCCACTATGACTCTTGACCAACAATTACCTTTATCACAGCTTTTTAACAATGTGCTCTGTTTTGCTTTGAGAGAGAGCAAAAAGCTTTGTTGAAAAAGCAACCTGCCTAGGGAATTCCAATGGGAAATATTCAGATTACTGGATATGGCCTTGTTCTGGGAAAGAAGAATGGAAAAAATAGGTGAAATGATGGTTCTTCTTAGCCTTGATCTAATTAGGGGACAATTGATGTAAAGAAATGGCATTTCTCAGAGCGTAATTCATTATTATTATTACTTTTTTTGGATTCTAGCTTTAATGAATATCTAGAATAATGAAGAGAAATACTCTAAATGGCAGTTCAGTGCCTTTAAGGTATGTGAATTTTTGTTCTTATATTCCTGGATTTTTTATTATCTTGGAGTAAAAGATAGGGAGTATGGGTCAGAGGCAAGAGCATGAGATCTGGTGTAAAAACTTGCCATCTGTCTGACCTTGGATACATTTTTGATCTCTGGACTTCATTTTCTTCACTTATAAAATGAAGGGACTGGGATAGAGAGGACCAAAGTCTTTTCCAGCTTAAATTTTGTGATTCTATATTTAATAAATACTATTTAACTAGAACAACATAATCTCCTTAACATTTTAAAATAATCAGCTTAAAACTGAATAACATAGAAGGATATATTCTGTTTGAAAAAAAAAAACAGGCAGGAAAATAAAATTAAATGGGATGGAGGAGTAAATGTTGATGTTTGATGTTTGATGTTTGAAATTTAAGACCATAGTGGGCAGATTGAAGATGTGGGCTGTTTAGAGCAGACAGACTGACTCATGAAAGACGAGAACACATTTCATGAAAGTATTCCCCTTTCTGGTTCTACTTTCCAGAACTTCCTTAGTGATAAACATTGAAATAAATGTAGGGCATCTTCCACATATTTGGGGCATCTGATTACTCTGGGAAATCCATCGAAACATTGCTTGCCTTCATTGACTTCATCATTTTCTCTGTCAACCTGGGCTTTCAGGACATATCTTTTTATGAGACGCTTCATGATTTTCTGAAAAGTGAACATAAGAGATAAGTTGATCCTGTCTCAGGAAGCAGGTAAGGCAAAGAATTATGGACAGCCCCCTGTTAACACATGCACCTGAACACTTTGTTAGATTTTCCAACATCTAAAACTTGACATCTTGGACTCAATTCTCTTCCCTAGGTCAACTTCTTGATTCTCAATACCAATCCAATACTTATGGCATGAATAGAGAATGATTCTTTCATCTCAATTTGCTATATATATGTAAAATGAGGGAGTTAGGCTAGATGGTCTCTGAGGATCTTTCCAGCCTTAGATCTATAACTATGGCTGTCAGAAAGGGGCAGAAAGTTCAGCCAGAGACAGGGAGCTATTTTAGATCTAGAGAAAGTTGATTAGTGTAGTATAATAGAAAACAAATTGAACTATGAGTTAGGAGATTTGGATTTTTCTCCCTGAGCAAGTGAAATTAACTTCTTTTCTCTGAAACTTCCCCTTAACTTCTCCCCCTGCCTTTTTTTTAACAAGGAGGTTGAAGTAGGTAATAACTCATTTATGTAGCAATTTAAATTTTAGAAAATGCTTTCCTCAGAATATCTCTGTGACGCAAATAGTGCATTGTCATTATTGTTCCTATTATACAGATGAAGAAACTGAGACCAAGAGAGGTTAAATGATTTATGTATGGTCAAATAGGTAATACATGTAACAACACAGAGTCAAATGCAGATTTCTTGATTCTGGTACTAACAGCACATTGTCTATATCAGTGATGTGAAACCCAAATAGAAACAAATCTCTAATAGCTGCATATTGGCGTAGAACATCACAGATTAAGATTATCTATGCTTTTTTTATCCATAAGTATTATCTTTAAAAAAATTAATTTTGTTAAATACTTCCCCATGACATTGCAATCTGGTTCAAATTTCACTTGGGAGTGTTTCAGCCCATGATCCTTGAGTTTGACACCTCTGGCCAAGATCTCTTAAGTTTTTTCTATTTCAGGGACTGAAGCAGTGCCAACAGTTTTTGTCTTAGAATAGTAGCAAGTAAAAATCAATGACATGATATGGGAGATGAGGGTGAGGCAGGATAAACGTGAAAGATTTAGTTTAGCAAAGGAATTCCATACAATGTTGGAGAAGAAATACATTGCACAAAAGAGAATTTCTTTGAGAAAGAAGCAGTCATGTTAAAGTCTTTGGAATTTTAGATGTAAAGTTCTTATCCATAAATACCACTTACTCTGACAATGTCTGTCAGTAACCTTTGAAGAAGTGGGTTTGGCCTTCCTGTCCTTTACTATGCAAATTTTGTTCTCTCCTCTTCCATTGTTGCAAATGGACAAACTATTCCCATGATTCTTGCCAAATCAAGGATTTGATAAATATCCTTATTTAAGATTCAGTCTTGAGACTTAAGACAAGAAACCATTGTTTCTTGTGGTGAAAAAGGAATGATCACATGTTGATTTAGTGAGTTAGAGTAACTGCCTTGCCTTTTACCTATTTCTTGTTTCACTTGATCACACGTGAGCACAAAGGCTATGATCTCTAGATGAAAGACAATTAAATGGACAGAACTTTTATTTTTAGGATTCTATTTTTGACTTCATTGTTGTGACCTCCCTTTTCCTACTTCCCACACCGTTTCCCCATTTCTGCCCATAAAGACATTTAGTTTCTGAGTATCTCACATTCTATGTGAAGATTTTTGGAAAGAAAAGGGAAGTGAATTGCAGGAAACTCCAAGTTGGAAATTTAAATTTGTTACCCTCATCAGTAAGTAAAATGATTCTCTTGATATGCTAGGTTTTTAAAATGAAATCTGCTAAAATAATGACTTTCTCAAACCAGGGTCTTAGGAATAGATCCTTCAGGATTCCTCCAACTTCTATGCTCAGGCTATTCTCTGAAATGTCCTCTCACTTGTTCAATTTGTCAGCCTTTTAAAGCCCAGCTCCAATGCCTCTTTTTCCAGAGGTTACCCTGATTCCTGAGGACTCTCATACCTCACAAATTGCTTTACTCCGTGCTTATAGAAGTAATTGATTTTGAGATATTATGTATATATTGTATATTATATTAACTCAGTTGGAAATGTGAGGGCAGAACCATGTCTTATCTAAATTTTGTACCTCTCCCAGAATCAAGCACAGTATTCTTCACATAGTAGATATAAAATAAATGTTTGGTGTACTGTAGTACATTGCATTGTATTATGTTGTATTGTATTGTGCTGTGCTCTGTTGTATTTTATGGTGCTCTCCTGATTCAGCAATTCATTTTCATATTATAAAGAGGATTTTGCAGACCTTGTACAAATATCACAATTCTCTTATCTTTTTGTGTTTATTAGTACCTAGCTTTAGATTATAAACTTTTTGAGAACAGTAGCTGTCATTTGCCTTTCTTGGTATCCAAAATACTTTGCACAGTGCCTGGGACACAGTAAGTGCTTATTGAATGTTTATCAACTAACTGATATTGAATAACATAGCATTGTCAGTGTCCTGATCAAGGCCTTGCATATATTTTTAAATTGATATCTCTAGAGCTAGAAAGTTAGTCCAACTCCCATTAAGAGAAGTGAATTGCCTAATATCCCCTAAGATTTTTTTAAAGCTAGGTTTTGTACCCTGATTCTGGGCTGATATATCAATCATTCTTCCCATTGCATCCCATTGTCCTCAGGCACTTATTGAGCATTATTTCAATGGAAATTAATTAGTAATAATAATAATAACTGTTGTTCAGTCATGTCTGACTCTTTATCCTGTATGGGATAAAGGGAGTGAAGACCTCATGGGACTATGGCCTTTTAAAATAATAATAGCTCTAACTATAACTAATATAATAACTAAAAACTATAACTATATATATAGCTATAACTAATAAATATAGCTATAGCTAAAAAGCTGCAAGTGTTTGATTGTCTTGGATGAACATTTCCCTGTCCTGTTTTCCACCATCTCTTAATTAGCCTTTAAGTGATTCTTTTAAAGGCAATGATGGCTTTGGGAATTCAGGCAACAGAATTCTCATATCCAAGAATATCTGTTTTTATAGAAATTCTCTAGGGAAAATTAAATCAACAGTTTGTTATTTTCTAATATTCTTTTGTTTCTGGGATAAACTTCTATTTTTAGAGTGTTCAGGGGCTGGAGAGTGTAGAGGCTTCTGGTCTATTTAATTTTGTGTTTTGCGAGGCCCCTGCCCCCAGAACAAAACTGGTCTAGTACTTGGCACTGCCCACCCGCAGGACAGGAGGTGACTGGACCCTGCTAGCTTTTAGCTTGAAGGTTTCCCTGCCAAGCAGTTTAATTGGCCTGAGGATTTCTGAAGTTCCTTCCGGCAAATTTAGCCTTGCTGCCCAGCTCTTCCTCCATTCTAAGAATCTGGTTATACTTGGCCAGATGCTCAGATCTACAAGGGGCACCAGTTTTGATCTGCCCAGTGCCCACCACCAGATTTACAGTGAAGGTGTCTTCAGTCTCTCCGGAATAATGGGAAACTCCCCACCCATTGGCCTGGGCCAGCTTGCACTCCTGGAGAACTCAGTCACGGAGCCAATCTGATTCACTTTGAGGAGGAGGCAGTTGCAGACTTTCTCACTCACAGCCTTTTCAATGCGCTTGGGATTGGTCACAGGGAGATCATTCCCTACCACCTGGATGCCTGCAGTGGCAGTGAAATCCTTCCAAGCCTCCCAATCGTCCTGGTCAAAGGGATCTCCAATAGACACCACTGGATAGGAGGTCCCCGAGCTCAGAAGGAAAAATATATCTGCTGGGATCATCAGGAGACTTGAAGTCCAAGTCATATTTCCCAGATCAGAAGAATTCTGCTGCAGCCACATCCATTCCAATCACAACCTTATCAGTATAACCAGCTTTAACAATGGCTTCTTTCAGCAGTTCCAGAGCTTCTTTACCCTCTAGGATGTTAGGAGCAAAGCCACCCTTGTCCCCTACATTAGTGGCATACTGTCCATATTTCTGCTTAATCACGCTCTTCAGGTTGTGGTAGACCTCAGCTCCAATGCTCATGGCTTCCCTGAAGGTTGCTGCTCCAACAGGGAGGATCATGAACTTCTGCATGGCCAGCTTGTTACCAGCGTGGGAGCCACCATTGATCCCACTGAAGGCTGGAACTGGAAGGATGACTTCATTATTGCCTGCAAGGTCAGCAATATGGCGGTACAGGGAGACACCTTTCTCAGCAGCTCCAGCCTTACAAACAGCTAGAGACACTCCCAATATGGCATTTACACCAAATTTAGATTTATTGTTGGAGCTATCCATCCCTGTCATCAACTTGTCAATTTTCTCCTGTTCCACTACATTCAATTTCTTGCTAATCAGGGTCAGGGCAATAGTTTTATTGATGTGCTCAACTGCTTTTGAGACACCTTTCCTCATAAAGCAGGTCTTATCATTGTCTCGGAGCGCCAGGGCTTCATGGATACCAGTGGAAGCACCACTGGGCACAGCAGCTCAGAAGAGACCTTTTCCAGTGTAGAGATCAACTTCAACAGTGGGGTTTCCACGAGAGTCCAAGATCTCTCTGGCAACGATCCTGAGGATAGACACATTTAATTTCTGGACAGGGCTTCCTCTGCTGGGCTCAGAGAGCAGAGGCCGAGGGCAGAAGTAACTTTCAAAAGAAATTGCATATCTACCAGAACAAAATATTTAAATATTTAAAATAATTAAAATAAAAGTGCTTTTAAATTAAAAAAAATTGTGTTTTGCAATTTGTGCTTTGCACTTTTTTACTGACAACACCTTTTCTGTTGGGAGTTGCCTTTTCTCACAAGATCATTATAAATTCCTTTTTGCATTTTCTTTACTTCAAGAATCACTGATTGTTTTTGTGGTCATTATTGTCCCACACAATCCTGTGGACCATAGCATAGTAATACTATCCTTGGGGTTATCTTGGCAAAGATACTGGGGTGATTAGCATTTCCTTCTCCAGCAGAATTAAGCAAACAGACATTAAGGGTTTTGCCCAGACTCACATATCTCATAAATATCCAAATCTGGATTTAAACTCAGGTCTTTCTGACTCCAGGTTCAGCACTTTATTCATTGAGTAAAGCCAGCTGCCTTTAATAATAACAATAGCTAATGTTTATATAATGTCTATTACATGTCACGAATTGTGCTACGTACTTTTTACAAATTATCTCATTTGATCCTTACAACAACCCTGGGGAATAAGTGATTTTGTTATTTCCTTTTTGCAAATGAAGAAAGCAAAGCAAATGGAAGTAAAGTGACTTTCCTAGCTTACACAACTACTCAGTTTCTGAATTAAGATTTGAACTCAAGACTTTCTGACTCTGGACTCAGTGCTCTATCTACTGTGCTACTTAGCTAATAAAAATATTGTCATTAAAGTTTATATTATATACTATAATTCAGTGTAAAAAACGCCATTAAAATAGATGATCTCTAACTCCCTTCCTCTGCCTGTTCTTAAGCTAAATGAGGGCTGATGGCCAGATCTTATGCTTACTAATCTATACAAAGGTTTGATTAGGGTTCCAATGTAGACTCTCTGCAGATAGCGTTTACAATCTTTTCTAGTTGACCATCATACAGATAGACTTTCATGGGCAGGTAGGCAAGGGATTGTTTTTAGGTTGTATTAGAACATTAACTTGCCAATGGAATATCACATTGATGACTTCCAACTCAAAGAGGGTTAAGTCTGCTATATAAATAGCAATGGGCTGCCAAACAGAATGCTACTCTCTTCTTTTTAAAAGACAAATGGAATGTAAATATAGGATATGTACGTAACCAAGCTTCTAATGAAGAATCTTGCCATTTTCCTTTAGAGAAGATCAGCCATCTGAAACACTGAGGAAAAATGAATGCCAAGATCCTATTCTTCAGTTGAGTTACATAACTTGGGATAGAAAAAATCAAAGTGCCTTTGAGGAAAATGAGAGGTTCTATGATATGGTAGATTGGACACTGAATTCTATGTCAGGAAGACCTGGGTTCAAACTTCTTTATGTATCAGTTTCTTTATTTATAAAGTGAATTGATCAGACTCAGTGGCTTACAAGGTCCCTTTCTGTTCTAAATCAATGGTTCTATTACTATTTTCTACAGTTCTATGAGAAGGAAGCAAAAAATGGAGACGAATGGTAGAGATTTCCCAACTTTGCATGCAAGGAGGGAAGCACATATTTCTTCAAGTGAATGCATGTGGTATAAGCCCCAAACAGCTGAATCATTGTAAAAATTGCTGGCAGAAAAAAAACAAAGTAAGTTTCCTGGGCTTTCCTAGGGAAAAAGACACCTCTATCTATGTAGGTGGCTTTGAAAAGATGAGGAGAGAGAACACATACTGTATGCTGAAGATAGCACACGTAGAAAGGAAACAAAGTTGCCACCTGAGAAAACAGAAATTGAGCAACATTTTGGGGAGTGTAAAAACTATCAGATCCAAAGAAAAATAATTTTTCAAATTTGGGTTTATCAAAGTGTTAAGGATAGAAAGGACAGATATGTTAATTACACTGATCACCTCCTGCTGCTTTCCCTTGGTCTCTTGCTTATATTCTTTTCTTTTCTTTCTTTCTTTTTTTTTGTTTGTTTTTTTTTTGTTTGTTTTTGCTGAGGCAATTAGGGCCAAGTGACTTGCCTAGGGTCACACACTCAGTTAGTGACTGAGATCACATTTGAACTCAGGTCCTCCAGACTTAAGGATTGGTACTCTATTCAGCTGCCCCTCTTATTTGTTTTCTTAATTTCTTGTATGTACATAATTGTTCAGGTATTGTCTCCTCCATTAGACTGCATGAGCTCCTCGATAGCCAGCAGACTATTTTGCCTTCCTTAGTAAACCCAGTTTTCAGCACAATGCCTTGACACATAGTAGGTATTTACTAAAAGCTTCTAGACTGACAGCTTTATAATTAGGGACTTGAAGAAGCTTAAAAGAGAGGAGGTAAGTTCACTTTTTGAAGTTCATAGATAGGATCAACAAATGTTTTCTTCAGTAAGATGTACCTTCTTTCCATAATTTATTTTGGATTGTGTGTGTTTGTGTGTGTATGTGTGACCGACCATGAATGAAGTGTGCATCTCTGTTGGGAAAGCACTTAATGTCTGTGAGAATAAATGTATAAATCATTATTTTAAAGGTGCATAATTTCATCAGAATTTCTATCAAATACAATTCACCCATCTTTTTATTTTTTATTTTATTTTATTTTATTTTTTAAGCTTTTTATTTGCATAAAATATGTATGGGTAGTTCGTCAACATTGATCCTTACAAAGCTTTCCATTACAAATTTTCTCTCTTAGTCCCCACCCCTCCCCTAGATGGCAGGAAGTCCACTACATGTTAATTATATTAAAATATTTGACAAGTCAAATAGATGTATACATATTTCCATATTTATCTTGCTGTGCAAGAATAATAATATCTACATGAACAAAAAATATCTGAGAAAGGAAACCCAATGCAAACAAACATCGTTAGACATCATGGAAATGATATGTTGTGGTCCACATTTCATATCCCTCTCTCTGGGTGTATATGTTTTTCTTCACTGAATAATTGGTACTGGTTTGAAACATTTCATTGTTGCAGAGAGCCATGTCCATCAGAATTGATCATCATATAGTATTGTTGTTGCTGTGTAAATGATCTCCTGGTTCTGCTCATTTCACTCAGCATTAGTCCATGCAAATCTCTCCAGGCCTCTCTGAAATCATCCTGTTGGTCATTTCTTACAGAACAATAATATTCCACAACATTCATATATCATAATTTATTCAGCCACTCTCCAATTGATGGGCATCCATTCAATTTCCAGTTTCTAGCCATTACAAAAAGGGCTGCCAAAAACATTCTTGCACATGTGGATCCCTTTCCCTCCTTTAAGATCTCTTTGGGAAGATGGCGGAGTGAAGATGTTTCTCTCTGCGTCCTCCTCCGAACTTCTCTCAAATCAACAATAAAATAAGCCTCTGAACTGATCTTCAAGTCAACAAAGCAGGAAATATTTGGATACTGCTTGCAGATATCTCTGAAAAACTTCATATCAGGTTTGTCTAGCTCGGACAGAGGGATAAACAGAGGACTCCGGTGTCAGAGAACTCTGGTGGAGGCCGGAAGTGAGGGTGGGACTCAGCTCAGCTCAGACTGGCAAAAAACTCCAAACTCCAAATTCCAAACACCTGGAGTTTATCTGAGGCACTCAGGACACTCTGCCCTGACTGGGGGCAGGTGTTCTGGCAAACTTGCCTTGTTTAAGGAGTAATTCGGACTTAGTCCTAGCCCCCACTGGCCCAGCACCTTAAATTAATTCGCCGAGCGCCTCAGGGCAAAATCTTCAGCTGACCGTTTCAGCCGCAGTTTTTTTTCCCCCTACCTTAAAGAGATATTTACACTATCTAAAAAAAAAAATGAAGAGGCAAAAGAGAGCTCTCACCATAGACAGCTTTTATAAAGAGAAAGAAGAGAAGACCCCAGATCCAGAGGTTCCTTTAGACATAACTCCAAAGGAAATCAGCAAGGACCATCACTGGTCCCCGTTTCAAAAGGCCTTTCTGGAAGATTGTTTAAAGAACCTAATAAAAGAGCTGGAGAATAAATGGGAAAATAAATTGAAATTACTGCAAGAAAGATACAATATCTTGAAAGAAGGATATGATGCCCTGCAAAAGAGATATGAAAAAGACACCAATCAATTGAAAAATAAAATTAGTGAAGTGGAAAAAGAGTGCAATGAACAAAAAAATTCAATTGGCCAGTTACAAATGGAGCTTAAAAAGGTAACTGAAGAAAACAACACTTTAAAAATAAGAATTGAACAAATGCAAGTGAATGACTCAATAAGACTTCAAGAATCAGTCAAACAAAAACAAAAAAATGAAAAATTAGAAGAAAATATGAAATATCTCCTAGGAAAAACAACTGACTTGGAAAATAGATCTAGAAGAGGCAATCTAAGGATTATTGGACTTCCTGAAAGCCATGATGAAAAAAAGAATCTAAACACTATCTTCCAGGAAATCCTGAAAGAAAACTGCCCTGAGATTGTAGAATCAAAGGGCAAAATCACCACTGAAAGAATTCACCGATCACCTCCTGAAAGGGACGCCAAAATTAAAACCCCAAGGAATATCGTGGCTAAATGTCAGGACGATAGCACCAAGGAACAGATTCTGCTAGCAGCTAGAAAGAAACAATTCAAATACCGAGGATCAATTTTAGAATCACACAGGATCTGCCAGCCTCCACATTGAAGGATCGAAGGGCCTGGAACCAGATATTCCAAAGGGCAAAGGAACTTGGATTACAGCCAAGAATATCCAATTCAGCTAGAATGAGCATTATCCTCCAGGGAAGAAGATGGTCATTCAATAATATAGGTGAATTTCACCTATTTCTAATGAAAAGACCAGATCTGAACAAGAAATTCGACATCCAAACACAGAACTCAAGAGATGCATAAAAAGGTAAAAAGGAAAGGACTCTTGAGAACTTTATTTCTACTAGGGGGATGCTTAAAGTTTGGGGGTATAATTAAGTAGGTATTACTTTGATAATATGAAAAAGAGAACTAGAGGGGGAAAGGCTGTCATACTGGGGAAAAGAGGGGAAAAGTGCTAAAAATAAGATCTAAAAAAAAGGAGGTAAAAACAAGGTAAAATCTCTTGAAGAGGCAAAGAAAACCTAATATAATTGTGAGAAAGAGGGGAGGGAGTTGAGCATCGTGTAAATCTTACTCTCATCAGGTTGGGCTCTAAAAGTGTATATCAGACACTTGATTTCACATAGAAACTTGTCTGTTGCTAGAGGGAGGTGGGAGGGAAAGGAGGAAAAGTAATGGATAAACTAATAGAAGGGAAAATAGAAGAATCAGGGGAAAGGAGTAAAAACAGGGGGAAGGGATCTAAAGGGTGGAGTATAGTTTGGAGGAGGGGGTCATCAAAAGCAAAGTACTGAGGAGGGGGGAAGGGAGAAAGGGGAAAGGAGAGGGGAAAACATAACTTGGGTAAATAAGATGGCAGGAAATAAAGAATTAGTTATTCTATCTGTGAATGTGAATGGGATGAACTCTCCCATAAAGCGGAAGCAGATATCAGACTGGATTAAAAACCAGAATCCCACAATATGTTGTCTAGAAGAAAAACATCTACAACATACTGACACATATAGGATGAAGGTAAAATGCTGGAGCAGGACCTATTATGCTTCAGGTGAACAAAAAAAAAGCAGGGGTAGCAATCCTTATCTCAGATCAAGTAAAAGCCAAGATAGATCTAATCAAAAGAGATAAGGAAGGAAACTATATTTTATTAAAGGGTACCATAGATAATGTAGCAATATCTATACTAAATATATATGCACCAAGTGCAATAGCACACAAACTCCTAGGGGAGAAATTAAGAGAGATGCAAGAAGAAATAGACAGCCAAACGACACTAGTGGGGGATCTCAACCTTGCTCTCTCAGAATTAGATAAATCAAACCACAAAATAACAAGAAAGAAACTAGGGAGATAAAGCAATTTTTAGAAAAGCTAGGTATGATAGATCAATGGAGAAAGTTTAATGGAGACAGTAGGGAGTTTACTTTTTTCTCAGCAGTCCATGGAACCTATACAAAAATTGACCATGTGTTAGGGCATAAAAACCTCAAAATCAAATGCAGAAAGGCAGAAATAGTAAATGCATCCTTTTCAGATCATGATGCAATAAAAATCACATGCAATATAAGGCCAGGAGAAAATAAACCAAAAGTTAATTGGAAATTAAATAATAATCTAATCCTGAAGAATGAATGGGTGAAAGAGCAAATCATAGACACAATCAATAATTTCATCCAGGAGAA
>JAJPUD010025319.1:0-17725 GCA_023553655.1 Myrmecobius fasciatus | reverse complement strand
TGTGTGTGTGTGTGTGTGTGTGTGTGTGTGTGTGTGTGTGTGATTAAGAGCCTGGTTGTTGGACCAGCTACAAGTCAGGAAGACCCAAATTCAAATCCTGCCCTAGATATTTACCAATTAAAAATAAAAACTCACACATAATAAATATGCATAATCCAGGAAGATGAATGCCCCCATTGTCCATGCCTCAAATATCTATTTCATCCTATATCTTCCCCCTTTTGACATGTTGATGCCTGAGACATACTATTTTTAGTCCACAAAAAATATGCTAGCTACTGTCTTCTAAATATATGGTCCCATGATCTTTTGCTGTTGAACAAACACAGGAATCTCTTCTTGGTCAGTCCCTCTTTCCTCTTTTTGGCCCCCTGAATCTTATTAGTTTTATAGCTCATTCTTTCAGAGGTAAACTCCATGGGCTTTCCTCTAATTCAGGGGTTCTTAACTTGTGAATATTTTAAAAATATTTTGATAACCATATATTTGGTTTCCTGCACTTAAAAAAAACCATTACTCTGAGAAGGATTCACCAGACTGTCAAATAGGTTGCTAATACAAAACAGCAAGAAACTTTGAACTAATTTCTTAAGTTTGCTTCTGATGGCGCATAATTAGGAGAATATTCCTCTCCCAAGTAACATCTGGACAGCTTCCTCTTCCTCCTCCTCCTCCTCCTCCTCCTCCTCCTCTTCTTCCTCTTCCTCCTCCTCCTCTTCCTCCTTCTTCCTCCTCCTCCTTCTCCTCCTCATCCCCAGACGGAGGAGATATAAAATGGGGATAAAAATAACATTTCTGTGAAGTAAGTGCTATTATTATCCCATCTCATTTGCTCCTGACAAAATAAGTGTTATTCTTATCCCCATTTTTACAAACAGGGAAAGTGAAGCAGGTTTTACCTCAGATCTCTCCTAATTTTAAGTTCAATGGGCCACTCACTAATTTTCTATAAATTGCTGAGAAGGTGCTGTCTTTAATTAGGAGAAAATTGTCTTTTAATGATATCAAAGATCTAGAACCTAACCCTAACCCTTTTGCTTAGTCAGCACAATGCCTGACCCATAGCAAGCTTAGTAAATGTTTGTTGATTCTGTCCATATGCCTGCCATATGGACAGACTGGAAGAACCTATGTGAGTCATGTATTTTCTCATTATCTCAAGAGGGGCATTTTCTCCACTGTGAGTTCCCTAGGCCAGTAAGTGCCGGACCCCAGAATCAATTTTTAATCAGAAGAACTAGTACTAGGTACTAGGGAAGATGCAAAGTTGGATTCTGTGTCTTCAGAAATATCTATAATACTCGACCCATCCCATTAAACATTTGGGTATTGTTCCTCCTGGCACCCATTTGTTAGCTGGTAACGGAGGCTCCCTGCTGTCACTGATTCACTGGAGTCCAATATTTCATCCACACAGGTCTTACTTTGGGGCCAAGAGAGTTCTATCACCCAAATGGTTTAGATCGCCAACAACAGGTATCTGTGGATACTTCAGATGACAAACTCTGGTCCAAGGATGCTGGCTGTCCTCCAGTATTTCTGCTGACACAAGGCTAATGGAGCTGGAGTCCCAAAACTGACTTGGACAGCTTCCATGCTAACCCTAGGACTGTAACTGTATGGAAGCCAGACCTGAGATTTTCTTCCTTCTTTTCTAAGTCCTTAAGCACTACTTCAGAGAGTCGAACACTCTAAAAGCAAAGGCGTTTTCACTATTCTGATGTTTTCTCTAATTATATAACTGGTTGCTGTGATAATGAAAGACCCCGTACTACCATATTATAACAAAGCAATGGGCCAGGTGGGGCCAGGAACCCGAGACCACTAGCTTAGAGGGAATTGGCAGATAGGTGGATTTAATCTCTCATGGTTCCAGCTAGGGTTGGATTAGCCAAGTTTCATTGATTCAAGCTGGCAGCAAGGATCTGTGCTAGCAAAGTGGCTAACCTTTGCCTTAGGAAAGATGCTATTAGCTTATTTCTGAGGAGCATTTATGAACTCTGGATCCAAAAGAAAAAGAATCTGTCTCTGGATAAAGGAAGCATTTAGATGTTCTCAACATTACTGAATCCTTCTAGCAGGGATTATGCCATCTTTTGAAATCTACAATGACCCAATGTGCCATCATTTCAGGACAGAGAACACCAGCACAGGGACATCTTAAACCACACATTAGAGCACAGATCTGTATATTTTCTCCCTTAAAAAGAGGAAGAACAGATCAGTCCTTGAGACCACTGAAGGGCATAGAAAGAATATGTCCAGCTAGTAGGCAGCTAGGAGCACAGTATATAAAATGCTGGACTCAAGGGCAGACAGACTGATTTCAACAGCCTCAGATACTTCCTAAGTGTGATTTTGGATAGATCACTTAACTTTATTTATTTATTTTGCTGAGGCAATTGGAGTTAAGTGACTTGCCTAGGTTCACACAGCTAAGATCATAGCTTTAACTCAATTTCCTCACCTATAAAATGGGGATAAGAATTATAGCATTTATCTCCCATGATTATCACAAGGAGGTTATATTAGTAAAGCACTTTAAAAACCTTAAAGCTCTATGTAAATGTTTGCTATTATTAGCTAAAAAGACATTTTGAATCTAGACACAAATGATTCTTTGATTAGCCAACATTTTAAAATATGCTCTGCAATTCTATCCACCCTTTCATTAAGAGAGAAAGAGAACTAATGAGCAGATCCAATTTCCAATGGTTGGTCACCATGATGTCCTTCTATTTCAGAAGGGATAGGCATTCCCATGGGGAAGGTTTGGAACAACAAAGTAAGTTTGATTAGAATAATGTCTCACTTCACTGAAATGCATAATTAAATTAGACAGTCATTCTCCCTCCCAAAGCATCTATTCTTCAGAGAGCTGCTAACATAGGGACCCAGAGGGGGCCACCTGAAGAAACAAAGATGCAGCTGAGTTACAAAAAATAATAGCTATAAGTTGAGAAACAAAATGATGTAATGGATGGGTCTGGTCACTGAAGAAGCCAGGAATCAATTCCTTGGCTCAAGTGTGTTATGCATGTGTGCATGTATGTACAAAATAGGTATATATGCATATATCTGTACATGTATAGATGCAGATATGTTTTATATTGGGATAGTTATATATTTGTAGTTATATACATATATATATATATACATTTTATATTGGGATGTTTATATATTTGTAGTTATATACTTATATATACACACATGCAATACTTGAATGCATTCTTATGTGTGTATGAATGTGTTCATATATATATATGCACAAATGTATTCCCATTTGTGTATATATGGTTGTATATGTGTGCATGTAGGTACATATGAACAAAGACAGACAGACACACACATTGCAAAAGGATAATGAAGGGAACCCAGAATTAAATAGGAGAACAAGTAGTATTACTTTCACAAAATTACAAAGGTCATTTAATGGTCCCAAGCTTTTCCCCCAAAATAAATGTCCATTAAAAAAAAATTTACTGGGGCAGCTGAATGGTGAAGTTAATAGAGCACCAGTCCTGAAACTGGAAGACCTGAGTTCAAATTCATCCTGAGATACTTAATACTTATTAGCTATGTGACAACCCCAACTGCCTTGCAAAAAAAAAATTATTGATATTTTTTCTGTTTATATCACCCACATATTCTGATCTACATTTACATATATATGTACTTGTATGTATACGAATCTCCCACCGCCTCTCCCAAGGTACCATCCCTTATAATAATGAATTAAAGAGGAAAAAAATTCAGTAGAAAGAACTTTTTTTTTAAAAGTGTGATCTTATTTGTGGCATTCTACACCCATAATCATATTTTTGCAGAGAAAGGGGGAGGCACATTCTCATATCTCTTCTTCAGAGCAGGATGGGTCATTATGATTTCACAGAATTCAGTTTTAATTTTGGGGTTACTTTTCCATCCTTTTGCATCATTATATTCACTGTATATATTGTTTTATGGGTACTGCTTAGATTAGTTTGGGTATAGATGGGTATGGATGTTATAGTGGTACAGTCTCAGACTTGAAATCAGAAAGACCTGTGTCACAAACAATCCCTTAACTTCTCTCACCTATAAAATAGAACTAATATTTTCAACTACCTACAGGGATGTTGTGAGGATAAAATAAGATAGTATATGCAAATGCCCTGAAATCTCAAAGTGCTGAAATACTGGGTATTACCATTATTTCTTAGAGCATGGTAATTTCCCTTATTGACACAACACAAATTGTTTAACCATTCCATGAGTAATGAAATTGCCTACATTTCTTAGTGGTATTTTGCCAACTTTATTGTCTGGGTCAGAAATATTAATTTCTGAAGAATTAATGATGAATATCACATAGAAGGTAATGAAGAAGCACACTATACCATAATAAGCAAGAAAGGTCAAATTAAAGCTAGAGTGAATGGTATGAGAGAAATTAAGTTTGAAAAATAAGGTGGCCAATTGGGAAGAGCAAGAGATCCTGGGGAGCTAATCTGAAGGCTCCTCACTAGTATCTTCATTCTATCTGGGGAAAGTAAAAAAGGCCCCCAGAAGGCTGGATGGACTACAATGTATAGAGGGACATAGATGAGACTTAGACAAGATGGGCATGTATAGGTGGGTTGCTACTTGCCTCATCAAAGGAGACTGCCTAGAGAAAAAAAAATCCCAGACCCCTTTGAGTATTTAAGTACTGCCATTTATCTTTTCTTGTATTGTGATCATCCCAATGAGGACATCAGCTATTTGAGAAAGGGGACCATGGCTTAAAGCACTGTATCTAGAGTGCCTAAGTTGATGGTGTTCTTAATAGGCACTCAATAATACTGCTTATGGTCACATTAAGAGCCACAGGATGATATAACATACAAAAGGACTTAGGATTTAAAACAAGAAAGGATTTTAGAGATCATTCTAGCCCAATCATCTTCATTTTACAGATCAGGGAACTGAGTGTCAAAGGTAAAGTGACAATCAGTAGAAATAAAAATCTACACTGAAGTCTAATGACCTTTTCCAATGACCTTTTTTATTGTGCCATGATTCACATAGAGATAAAGAAATTCCAGTTTGTGGATGACTTGAACTGCATGGTCTTATTGATTCCTTCCAACCATGAGAACAATATCAGGATTAGAGGGTAACCAAGAGGTTCAAAAGGAACTTTTGCTCTTATATATGGGGCAAGCAGGTGATTCTGGAGAGAGTAGTGGGCTTGATGACTCATCAATCACTTACTACTTGTATGAATTTGGGCTTAACTTAACCCTGGCTGCCCCAGTTTCCTGACCTGTAAAATGAATTGGAGAAGGAAATGGCAAATGACTCCATATCTCTGCCAAGGAAACCCCAAATGGGGTCATGAAGAATCAAATAAAATTGAAACAACTGATCGATAACAACATACTCTCACCTACCCTAGAAGTGACCCTACAATCTTTGCTTAAGACCCCTCCAGTAGGAGGGAGGAAGTAGCCAAAGTATATCTCATTACCCTTTAGAACAACTACTTCTTTGGAAGTTTTTCTTAATACCAACTTCCATCTCCATTCACCAGTCCTGGTTGGCCCCTTGGGGGCCACACAATAATAGTAGAATCCCTCTTCTACATTGTGGTCTTTCAAATGATTGAGACCAGCTATCATGATTGGACTTGGTGATGCATACTTATAACTCCAGTTATTCAAAGGATGAGGCAGAAGGATCTCTTGAGCTCAGGAGTTCTCTGCAGTGGGCTAAGCTGAACAGATGTTCTTATTAAGTTCAGAATAAATAGGGCAAGTCCCTAGGATAGGGGACAGGATGGGAGAGGAAAATTGGGCCAGATTGGAAAAGAAGGAGGTGGCCACTCTAGAGAGCAGCATAATGGGACTGGGTCCTGTGAGAAGCCGCTGCATTTCTAGTTTGGGCAAGATAGGTCTTCCTATCTTGTTTAAAAAAAAAATTATCAATATCCCTTTGAATCTCCTCCATATTAAACATCCTCTGTTCCTTTAATCGAACTTCATGTGGCAAACTCCTGAGGATTTTGATCTTGACACCCTTTTCTGGAAGTTCCCCAGATTTCAATGTTGTTCCCAAACTGCAGTTTCCAAAAGTTTACACAATACTTCAAAAACACCCCTTTTCTCTCTGTATTCATTCTAGGCATCATTTCTGGTAATGGCCTCTAGGTGGCACAATGGAGCAAGCTCTGGATTTAAGTCAGGAGATGAGTTAGAATTCCACCTAGCTGCTTGTCACTTTACATTACATCTCACGTTTCCTCATCTGTAAAATGGGACGATAATGACATTTATCTCACAGTGAGGATCAAAAGCTATATGTCAATTGATTTATTTTCCCTCAATTTCCTCATCTGTAAATTGGGGACAATAATAGCAGCTACCTCTCAGAGTTGTGAGAATCAAATGAGATAATTATTGCAAAGCACTTAACGCAATGATTGGCACAATGACTATATAAATGTCAATATAACATATATCTGAATATGGATCAATACACACTATTTTCACCTTTTTTCACTTTTTTTTCTTTCTCATGGTTTTTTCCTTTTGTTCTGATTTTTCTCTCTTAATTTGATTCATATAGAATTTACATATATAACCTAAAAATGTAACATATACATGTGTAATATTTTTATTAATTTTATTAATAAATATTTATGTAAGTCTATATATAATAACTAATATATAATTGTGCATATATATTATAATAATACATAATATATAAATTTTGTTCAGTTGTTCAGTAGTTTCCGATCCTTATGTAATCCCATGGATTTTGTCCATGGGATTTACTTGGCAGAGACATTTGAGTGATTTGCTATTTCCTTCTGTGTCCCCATTTAACAGATGATGAACTAAGGCAAATAGGGGTCAAGGGACTTGCCTAAAGTCACACAGCTAGTAAATGTCTGAGGACAAATTTGAATTCAGATCTTCCTGACTCCAGGCCTGATGCTCTAACCACTGCACCACCCAACTGACCCAACGTATCAATTAGGGCAAAACTTCTTAAACTGTGAGTAGCGACTCCCTATGAGGCTGAATGTAGGGGTGGCAATATTATGATTTATTATCAGTAAGTCTTTGATTTGTATACCTATTTTGTATACCTATATTCCTAGGGTTGCATAAAAATTTCTCAAGTGAAAAGGGGTTTCCAGTAGAAAAAGATTAAGAAGGCATGTCCTAAATTAGAAGTGTTTACCAGGAAGGATTAGCCTGCAAGGCAGTTAGACAGACTCGGAATCCAAGATCTGAGTTCAACTCTCCCCTTTGATATTTACTTAATTGTGTGACCCTGGACAAACATATTAATTTCTCTCAGCCTCAGTTTCCTCATCTGTAAAATGTAAAAATCTATAAAACAATAGCATTTATCTCACATGAATTCCTATCAAATACTACATGAAAAGTATTTTGTGGATTTTAAAGTGCTCTATAATCAAGCAATTTCTGACTTTATGCATTTGTGTTCTTTCCTTTTTCTTCTCCAACTTCTTAAGGCAATGACATAAAGAAAGATCTCACAAGATGGCATCTAAGAACTCAACTTGAGGGAGGCTCCAGCATTGAATGAGGTAGGGGGAGGGGATGGAGAGGGTAGGAACAATAACTGGACAGTCTTTGCTCTTTAAAAATCAAAGAGCAAAAAAAAAGCATTAAAAAAAATCAAAGAGCAATGAGTGGCCCACAGATTCTGGTGGGACCTTCAGGGCTCCAGGCGTGAATGCTGTCACACCAATAAAAGTGAAAAATGAAAAATCTCTATAGCTTAGCAGCAATACTCTGGTAGCAGTGGCATTTTTGGGTACAGGTTGGAAAGTTCTCACTGTGAGAAACAGTGAGTCATGACTGTCAAGATTGATGGCCAATTCTTCCCATTCAGTATGTTCCCATTAAGTGAGAATTTTATTAAAAAAAAATTGTATTGCTGAATTACTTGTTTCATGTTGCAATCAAAATGAGATTCAAGTTATGTTTTAAATTTCTTTCCTGCCTCTTCCCCCCCTTGAAAATCCCTTGAATATCTCTTTCCCCCTTTAAATATCATAATCTAGTCATAGACAAAGAATAATAGATTTAACATTAGAAGAATTTTTTGATGAGAACATTTCTTAAGCATTTGCTGTGTGCCAGACATTGTGTGAGGAATTTTGCAAGTATTTTCTCATTCACTTCTTATAACAACCCTAAAAGGTTATTATCTCCATTTTTACAGGTGAGGCAACTGAGGCAAACAGAAATTAAGTGACTTTCCTAGCATCACACAGCTAGTATCTGCAAACCTTTCTGAATCTAGGTACAGCATTCTATACATTGGGCCATTTTAGCTGCCAAGGTGCTATCAAATCCAGCCCCTTCATTTTATGGGTAAGGAAATTGAAGCTTAGATAATTTGAGCAAATGACCTTAGGCAAATGACCTGCCCAAGGTCACCCAGTTAATAAGAGACTATAACTATATTAAAACCTCAGGCTATCCTGATTCTTAAGTTCAGTGCCCTATTCATATACCACACTACCATTCAAATTCAAATGGATTACAGAGTTACCCTTCACCACAGCCAAGCTAAGGCCTAATAGTTAAGTCAGGCCACAATAGACCAACCTTGAGGACTAGGTCTTATGTGACTGACCAGGGTTCAGAAACTAAACCTCAGAGTGTTGACAGGAGTCCCCAGAGTGACCATCCACCTCTGGTTTCCTCTTTGGCTATAAAAAATACTCTGTGTTACTTTCCTCCATCAAGACAGAAGTAAATATGAAAACAGACTCTTGCTATATATAAATCTTCGGTTTTACTTCCCTTTTAAAAGCCTACCTCTCTCTGCAGGGATGTAGAGTTAAACTGCTTTATAAAAGGTCAAATACATTAACAGGATGTCTCATAGTCTCTTAAAATAATCACCCACTGCCATTTCTAATCCTTTAATGTCAACACCAGAAAATTTAAAGGGACAAAGCAATAAATATTTATCATTTCTTTCATGTGTGCAGCTGATTGGTCACTTTCTGTTTTTTGTTTTTTTTTTTTTTTTCTTTGAGTGAGTTTTTATAGCCTCTCTAGAAATCACAAAAAGCAACCTGGACAACTTGGCTGCTCTATAGAAGGGAGACAGTAATAAAATTTTACTTTCATAGAGACCTAGAATAATCTCAGAGACCATATAGGAATCCTTCAAGCCAATCAATCCAATAAGGTGGTTTATATTACATACTATATTAATACATATTAACTTAATTATATATTACATATTATATTAATAATTAACTATTATATGTCATAATTATATATTAACTTTATCAATTACTAGCTATGTAATTGTAGCTATGTATTTAGAAAAATCATGTAAAATTTCAGGGCCTCAATTTTTCATCTGTAAAATAAGGTTGAATTAGGAGCTGACTTCTAAGGTCCCTTGTAATTCTTAAATCTACAATCCTATTCATTAACTACTTTAAAAAGATACTGCACTAGACATTGGAGGATACAGAGATTAAAATCATCCCTGACCTCAGGGAATTTATATTCTAAAAAGGGAGATGTACACATATAAGTACATACCAAATGTATCACAAAAAATGCAAAGTAATTTTCCAGGAAAGGCACTAGTAATTGGGAAAAGGGCTTATGAAACAATTCCTGTCCACAAAGAGTTTAAATTGTATCAGGGAGATAATATGTGTGTGAGGAAACTGAGGCAAACAGGGTGAAGTGACTTTTTCAGGGTCACATAGCTAGTAAATGTCTGAGACTAGATTTGAACTCAGAGAGATGAAGCTTCTTGATTCCAGCTTGGCACTCTAGCCACCACACTTTTATGTCTATGTCTATGTCTATCTATGTCTACATTTATGTCTACATCTATGTCTACATCTTTGTCTATGTCTTTGTCTATGTCTATGTCTGTGTCTACTTTTATGACTTTGTCTATGTCTATGTTTATGCTTTTGCCTATGTCTATATCTATGCCTACATCTATGTCTCTGTCTATGTCTATCTATGTCTACTTCTATGTCTCTGTCTATGTCTATGTTTATCTATGCCTTTGTTTATGTCTATATGTATGTGTATGTCTACATTTATAATTTTTGTCTACATCTACATCTATGTCTATCTATGTCTACTTCCATGCCTTTGTCTATGTGTCTATATCTATGTTTACACCTTTGTCTATGTCTATATCTACATCTATCTACATTTACATCTATGTCTTTATCTATGTCTATGTCTATCTACATCTACGTTTACACCTTCATTTATGTCTGTATTTACATCTTCATCTTTGTCTATGTCTATGTTTACCTATGCCTTTGTCTATGTGTATGTGTATGTGTATGTCTATATCTATAATCTTTGTCTGCATCTACATCTACATCTATGTCTTTGTCTATGTCTATGTCTACTTCTATGCCTTTGTCTATATCTATGTCTACATCTACATCCAAGCCTTTGTCTACATCTACATCTACATCTACATCTACATCTACATCTATGTCTTTGTCTATGTCTATGTCTCTCTCTCTCTCTATATATATATGTGTGTGTGTGTGTATATATGTATAAATGTATATATATATATACACACACACACCCATAGATACACATACATATGTGTGTAAGGCTAAGTATGCATGTACATTTGTGTGTCTGTGTATTTGTGTTTATACACACAAAATAGATACAAGCTAATTTTGGGGGGGGATATCTGGGGATCAGGAAAGGCTTCTTGTAGAAAAAAGGATTTACTAGAGCCTTGAATGAAATTAGAGATTCTGAGAAGTAGGAGTGAGGCAATATTGAATTACAGACATGGGAATTAAACAAAAAGAAAATAGGCTACAAGACAGGGCTTTGGGGAAATGCCCATAAATGGTGTGTAGGAAGAGGAGGACAATCAAGCAAAAAATGAAGGAGTCATCAAGAAGAAAAAAAAAAGAAACAAGAAAGAGAAGTCTGATGGTAGCCAAGGGAGGAAGTGGTGTCCTGAAGAAGGGAGTTGGGGAGCAGCTGATGGTGTCAATTGCATAGAGTTAAGGAGGACCAAACCTGAGACAGAGGCATTAGCATTTGCAAACCACAAGCAGACCCACACAACATTATTAGTTGCTTTCAAATAAACAGGACGTTCATTCAGACTATGTTATGGAGGGCAGAGGGAGGGCATGGTACCATATTCCATAGAAATAATATTATTGATATATAATGATTGGACAATGGTTCAGCAGCATCTGGTTAGAATCTTTTCAAACTTTTATGGAATATCATTGGTTAGGCTAGTGGAATGCTGGCTATAATTATTGCTTTTAATTATATACAATCTTGCACTGACATGAAACTGTTACATGCACATGAATCCTGTATCCCCAGTATGTATATATATATGTGTGTGTGTGTGTGTGTATGTGTGTGTGTGTATATATGTGTGTGTGTATACTATATATACATATATAATGCATATGTACACAAGTTAAGCAGTAGAGAGACAAAGATAAAATAAATAAAACTAACTTTCCTCTAAAGAATAGATGTTTCCATATGGATTATATTTAACCAGGGGAACAAACACAGAGAACCCTCTTCAATATCTCTCTCTCTTGTCTCCCTGCCTGTTTGTCTGTCTGCCTCTGTATCTTTCCTCTCTGTCTCTTTGGCTCTCTCTGTCTGTCTCTGTCTCCTTGTCTTTTTTTGTTTATCTCTCTGTGTCTTGCCTCTCTGTTTCTGTGTATCTCTTTCTTTCCTTTGTTATTCTCAGTCTCTCTGACTCTGTCTCTCTGTCTCCCTGCCTGTTTCTTTGTCTGTCTCCCTTTGTGTCTCTTCTTTTCGTCCCTCTGTGTCTCTGTGTTTGTCTCTGTCTCTATCTTTTTTTCTCTCTGTCTCTGCATCTCTGTTTCTGGATCTTTGTCACTGTCTCTCTCTCCTGTCTCTTTATCTCTCTCTGTCTCTCTCTCTCCCTATCTGTCTCTTTCTCTCTCTCTCTGTCTGTCTCGGTCTCTATTTTTCTCTGTCTCCCTGTTTTTTTTTTGTCTTTCTGTCTCTGCCTCTGTCTCTCTATCTGTGTCTGTCCCTGTGTTTCTGTTTCTCCACACTGTTTCTGCATTTCTCTGTATGTCTTTCTCTTTCTCTCTCTCTGTTTCTGTCTCTGTCTCTGTGCCTCTCTCTCTTCTCCTTCTCCATGTCCTTCTTTTCCTCTTTCTCTTTCTCCCTATGAAATATCAACATATATATGGATGTACAGATATACGTGTATACAAAATAGATGCCTGTCCTGTTGGTTTTAAAAGTAAGGCCATTCCACAGGTGGATCCTATTTGTGGGGAAAGGGCATATGAACTGGGTAAAAGAATGACTCCTACTTTTTCCTTACTCCTGTGTAGATGAAGAAGTAAGGCTCAGTTAATATAACAGCATCAACTTTGAGAGCTGAAAGATTCCTTAAAGAAAGCAAACCCATTTTCCTTGTGTTACTGACTGTGTGACTATGGAAAAAAAACTTCTTTGAATTTTAGTTTCTTCATCTTCTAAATGAGGGTGATGACATCTAAGATGCCTTTAGCTCTAACTCTATGGTCCTAAGATCTCTACACATGTCCCTTCATTCTTAGGTAATTCAGGAAACTCTCTAGGACTCAACCACTGAGTCACAGATGGGCTACAGTTTTGGTGATGGATATTCCCGAAGTTGACTAAATCATGGGTCCTTTATGTACAACTGCTGAGGCAGTCCTGGGAAGTTCCTGGAAACTTAGTATATTTGCTTTGTCTCATCTTCAGTTATGATTGTCTCCATCAAATCCTACTGAGTGATTATATAGCGATAAAACACAAATTCCTCAACACAAATTGTACCCACAAATCTCTCTGCCTTTAAAATACAAATATTCTCCCTAGGGAGGAAATCCATCAAAAGACATTTTCCTCAATAAGGGCTACAGGAAACATTTTGCTGTTGTTGTTCCAGTGAGGGAAAAATATAATAACAGAAGACATAAATGGGGTTTATTTCTGATTTATTATCCTAGAAACTCTTACCAGTTTCCATCTTGTTAGTTCTTTTGGGTCCCTGGAGGAAAATAGTAGAGGAGGAAGCAGCTGGCAGTGTCAACAACATTTAGATGCTTTTATCCAAAAAAAAAAAAAAAACCCAAGAATGTTACTGTTGTGTCTTGGGGATCTTTGAAGTCCCACTAAAAATGCTGCAGGTAATATCATGGCTATTTATGTGGCTCATTTTATAATTAAATTATACTTCTCTACCTCAATCCTTACTAGGAAGAGAGTTTAAAAATGGACATTTGGGGAATGAAAGGAGGAGAAGTTATAGTCTGTGCTTTCAAATGTGGTGCAACATAAAAAATAATAAATGTAGGGTCTTAAGACCTGGATTCAAATTCTGCCTCTGACATCAGTTGTGTGGTCTTAAGCAAGTCACTTAAGCTCTTCATGCTCCAGAAAACTCTCTATGACTAATCTGAAAATCACTTGGTGCTCGCCACCACCACTAATTCTACTGATTTGTTTTTTACCTAATTTGTATTTACCTACATGTATAGGTTTCTCCCTGATAAAATGTAAGCTCTTTGAGGGCAAGGGCCATTTATTTTTGCATTTGTCCCCTCAGTGACTAAAGCAGTGCCTAATACATATAACAGTTGCCTAAAAAATACATGTTGAAATTGAAAATGAAAACAATCATTTATTAAGATATCATATATCATGCATTATGCTAAGCAATTTACAGACATTATTTCATTTGAGCCTAAAAAAGACCCTAAATTTTATGCTGTTGTTCAATCATTTCAGTTGTGTCCAACTCTTCCTGAACCCATTTGGGGTTTTCTTGGCAAAAATATTGAAGTGGTTAGCCATTTCTTTCTCCAATTTATTTTACAGATGAGGAAACTGAGGCAATCAGGATTAAATGACTTGCTTAGAGTCACACAGCTGGTGACTGAGGCTACATTTGAACTCACATCTTCCTGACTCCAAATCTGGGTGTTCCATCCACAGTATCATGTAGATGTCTTAATAAACTCATGAAGTAGATGCTATTATATACCCATCTTGCAGTTGGAGAAACTGAGGCAGAGGTTAAATGGCTTGTCCAGGATCACATAGCTAGTAAAGATTAAAATGTGGATTTAAACTCAGTTCCTCCCAACTCCACGCCCAATTCCCGTACTACTTGGCCACCTTATGGAACCATGTTTTAAAATTTTATTTTTTTAATATTTTCTTCCAATTACATTTAAAATAATTTTTTTTACATTTGTTTTTAAAACTTTTGAGTTTCAGTTTCTCTCCTAGGGAATCATGTTAAACAGGCCGCCTATTCTAGGTGGAAACTTTTGAATATTAGTTCCTTCAGTTAATAAATCCCACAATATGATAAAGGTAAATTTCCTGTCTTCATTAACAAATGAGTCCTGAGAGCTAGTGCAGTTCCTGTAGTTTCCCTAGTCCTGATACACTTATCACAAATTATTTTGCACTATCACTCTCTAAGTTTGAGTCTCATTTTCCTCCTAGACCATAAGCCTCTAAATGCCTGGATCACAGTTAGTACATAATAAATTCCTTTTTCCATTCATTTGTGAAGATAAGGTTTGTATCTTATCAAAGCTCCATAGCTCTTCCAGTGCTTAAAACAGTTCTCCAGAAGCAGACTGTATTTAATAGACTCATAATAATTGAAATGATCATTGCTTAGTCTTTTTGTTCTTTATGTTTCAATTTACCTCAATTTCTAAAACAGTAGTTGGATGGAGGAGGTGCTTAATAAATATTGATTGTTGATTGACAACTTATTTCCTGCTGACCTATAAGTTGTCTTGAGCCGAAAAATTGTTTCACCCCATCCTTTTGTGGGTTTTATTAGTTTTGAGGCATAATTTAAAGTTGCTTGAAGGGGTTTTGGGGAAAGCTCAGACCAGACAGTGTCTTTTCTCCACCATCTTGGGTTCAACCCTGACAGCTTACTTCAGAAAGTCTCTCATTAAAGACCAACCTTCAAAATGATACAAAATGTGATCAGTATAATCCTTATAACTCGGTGGTCTGAGTTACCATAGAGATGGCCTTTTTCCTCAGTAGCACTAAGTCCCTAATATCTCTGCTCTGATTCTAAGTCCAAAATACTGGGGAGAGATCCCATTGCACTAAGGAGTTTTATGAGGGATAATCCTGAGCACAATTGGGAGGAAGATAAAAGGAGTCCTTTCCCATAGCATTGTATCATTCCTCAGCCTTCTCTTCCCCTTTATAGTGCTTCCTATACCAGAGGCTAATTGTCTTTCAAGGTTCTCCTAAGGTTCTACACCTGAGCTTACTTCTCTCTTCCTTGTCCTACTTAGAAACATTCAGTATTGAATGCTTTTCTCAACCTTTCACATTTACTCATAGGATTATTAGATTCAAAGCTGTAATTCAACTCTCTTATTTTATAAATATAAGGAAATTAACACCCCAAGATGTTATGTGACCTTCCCAGCATCATTCAGAGAGTAAAGCAAAGATCTAAGACTAGGTGCTCTGCATCTGAATCTAGTGCTCTCTCCAGTAAACCACAATATTTCCTGTGCTTCCTTTCTGAAGGGTCCCACTCTCTAAAAAAAGAGTTCCTACTGATGTGTGAATATGTGCAAATGAGCCGATATGTTGCACTTCTAAGGTAATGTGTAATGTGGGGTTAGGTTAGATGGTCCCCGAGGTCATTTTCAGGACTAGATCTAAGATTTTGTGATTCTTTTGGTCTTAGTTTCCCCATCTGTAAGGATACTTTAAGGGGGAGCAGGCTGAGCTGAGGTCTAGGAATATAACCTTCAGGAGAAAGGAAATTCATCCTAGGATAGGACTGTAAGCACACTCTAAATATCAGTGTCCAGATGCCAATTCCCATAGCACCACTGCCTCTGACACACAGAAGGCAAATGCCCCTGGTCATGTATTTGCCTTCTGATCTGCTTGCCAACCTGAGGTTGCAAAATCCAAGCTGTGGCTGTCAAAGAATATCAAGATCATAGCTTTTGAATTAGCCTCACTGTCAGAAATGATTCACTGGTTGATGCTTTTGTTCCTAATTACAGAAAAGGGCCTTGGAATCTATCATGTCCTACAAGAGACAAACCATGGGGACATTATTGAAACACCCTGCTCAGAAATACAACGGATGGTCTCCATGAAGGCAAAGGTCTTCTCTCAGAACAAGCCCAGGCTTCCATTTTTGCAAAATCATTCAAAATGGTGGACAGTCCTCTGGACATGTCCGTGTGGTCACACCAGAGTAGCCAAGCAAAGATTGAGTCACAGATTCTGGCTCATCACCAGAAAAGGCACAGCATGAATTAGAGCTTAATGAATAGGGAGGTGACCTGGGTTCAAGTGCTTTCTCTGGCACATATTGGATGGGGGAATCCAAAGCAAGTGCCAAAGATAGCTCTAGGAACACCAATTATTGAGAAGATGCTGATCTGCATTTGTTAAAAGGAAGGATTTGTCAACAGAAGCGCATTGCTGATATGATCTTGAGTAAATCCCAACCTTTTTGGGACTCAGTTTCCTCATTTCAAAAATGATACACTGGGATAGATAGCCCCTTCCAGCTCTAAATCTAGGCTCCTGTCATACTCTCAGGTTCAGCTTCCCCATCTTTAAATACAATGGGGTTAGGCTACATGGTCTCTGAGGTCATTTCCAGGATTAGAACTAAGATTTTGTGATGCTTTTAGTCTTACTTTCCCCATCTGTGAATACAATGAAATTGGATTAGATGGGTCCTGATGTCCCTTCCAGACCTGTATAATTGGTCTTGTGATCCAGATCTACCATCCCTAACCAGGCTTCTCCTCTGATGTCCCATCATGCTGTGACAACTGACTCTGGGTTCCTGAAGGTCATACCAACAGAGCCTGAGATCTGACAGTTCCCATTAGGCTGGAAAGACTCATTTTATAGTGGCCCATATTAACCATAAAATGAATCAGCCACTCTGAGTTTTAAATGGCAAATCACCAGATTGGCCAAGGATGAGAAATTTTGGGGCCCCAGCAATTCACAAAGACTATCTTCTGTTATAGGAGGGATTCTACCATTGTCAAGAGACAATGAAAGTGTCTGAAATTAATTATGGATCCTTGAAACATTTACTATTAGAAGACTATTAGTTTAGAAATAATATTATGCTATAACTGAATCATGACTGATTATCTGACTAATCAGGAAAAGGTAAGAGGATCTTGTAGTTTCAATTACATCTGATTTTTGTGAGGATTTTCTTGGCAAAGACAATGGAATAGCTTGCTATTTCCTTCTCCAGCTCATTTCACAGATGTGGAAACTGAGGCAAACAGGGTGCATTGACTTGCTCAGGGTCATAAAGCTAGTAAAAGGCCAGATTTAAATTGAGGAAGATGAGTCTTCTTAATTCCCGGCCCAGTGCTCTACCCACTGGACCACTTAGCTGCCCTGAGGATCTTCAGACCACCCAAAGTAGAAGTGCAGATCATGGATTATGCCTTTGAGAAATCGTTAAGCAAACCCTGGAACACCCTCTTATTGATTAATTTTGTGGTGTTGAATAAATGCTGTTAGAGACTAAACACTGCATCACTATAATAATGAAATTTGTCCCTGGAGAGGGAGAAGGAAATATACCTTCCTTCCTTCTTTGCATCTTTATGAGATGTGGTGAGGTAGCTAGCAGGATGGCTACAACACTGAAC
>JAJPUD010025318.1:0-10236 GCA_023553655.1 Myrmecobius fasciatus | reverse complement strand
GTATAGTATAATATAGTATAGTACCTACTATGTATAGTATGTATTAGTATAGTATAGCACCTATGTGTAGCATAGCACCTACTATGTATAGTATGTATGTTTAGCATAGCACCTACTATGTATAGTCTGGCATAGTATAGCACCTACTATGTGTCAGGCACTACTTTAGACACTGGAACTTCCCTTCTAGAACAATACACATTCCAACCCTTCAAGATCATCCATGTCTATTCTGCAGACAAATATTTTGAGGGAAAATAAGCACGTACCTTAACCCAAAGAAACGAAGAAAGAGTACAAGGAAAGCTTTCCTTTCTGTCGCAACCGAAGTAACGCTGCTCTTACCTGAGAGAGGGCTGTCTGTCCGGGGCTTTGGCGCCTTTTTGGTAGGCAGAGTTGGCACTCCATCTTGTGGGCAGAACAGTCTGTGGGTAAGATTCCCATTCTCTCAGCCAGCCTTCCCTGGCACCGGCAGGGGCTGACAGCCTTCACAAACGTCCTCTTCCAATTTCGTTTCCTGGGAAGAAGGGAGACCTTTCCCTTTAGGTTCACTGGCCTCCTCCCCTGAGCTCCTGCTGGGTTCTCCTTCCATCTGTCATCTTGATTCACAAGGCATACCATTCAGGGCTGTATTAGCATAGAAAATGACAGCAAGAAATACAGTATGTGGGGAAAACCTTCCGCTTTCTCCTTTCCCTGCAATTATCACTCAGCTGCTTCAGTAAACAACAAAATTGTTCCCCACGCACATCATTACTGCTTACAAGATTAAAAATGTCTGGGGGTCAGGAAGGGGATAACAGGCTGAAACCAGTTTGGGCTGTGTTTTTAAATAAAATGTTCTATCCTGGCTTAACCTTGCCCCTCTCCTCCCTTGGAACGAGGCAGGCGACGGAAATCAAGATGGCGTTCTTCCCATCACACCTGAAAAGAGGATCCAAATCGGCTCAAAATATGAATGGGTCTGATCAAGGTCTGCCTAACAGGACCTCACACCACCATTACACACACATACATGCATACCATGCAAGACCTCTGGTCTCAGGAGTAAACAAGAGTCAGCTACCCAAGAGGCAACCTGGCTGGAAGGTGGATGGGAGGGAAAGAAAGGCAATATGCATTTATAAAGCACCTACTATGTGCCAGCCACTTTACAAATATTATTTTATTTAATCCTCACAATTCTAGTTGGTAGGTTCTATTATCATCTCCATTTTACACACGAGGAATTTGAAGTAAGCAAGGATTAATTGGCTTGCCCAGGATCCTACGGCTAGTGTCTGAGGCTGGACTTGAATTCAGGTCTTCCTGATCCTCAGCCCAGCACTTTATCCATTGCACCCCAGCGTGGCAAAAGTGCAAAAAGGAGAGGAAATGACTGACACAGCAAAGGATTCCTTTTCAGCTTCGTTTTTATAAATAAGCATATGTTTAATGCCAAAAATTTCTTCCCTTCATTAAACACATAGTGACATATAGTGAGCCCTGGCTTTGAAATCTAAAGACCTGCTATCAAAGCTCAGTTCTGAAACTTGCAGCCTTTGTGAACTTGGAAAAGGCCACTTAATCTTTCTAAACCTCGATTTCCTCATCTCTAAAACGAGAGGTGCACAAATAGACTAATAGATCTTTAATTTTTCTCTTGGGGCATCTAGAAAGCACCAGGCCTAAGCAAGTGACTTAATTCTGCCTCAGTTTCCCTTTCTGTCAAATGAGTAAGAGAAGGACAAATTTCTCTAGTATTTCTGCCAAGAAGCATGACTGAATCCACTGAATAACAATAAGGTTTCTTTACAGTTCTGCAAATCTATAAGCTTACTAGGAAGTATAATTTTCTAGTGAAATGGGTCACAATATTTAAAGCACATCTAAGCCATATAGATCTCTTGCCCAGTGCTGTCTGGCCTACATAGGAAACAGTAGTAAGCAATATTTTCATGGAGGGAAAATAGTTGGGCTGGGAAAAGAGAGGGAGAGAGACTCACCTAAGAAGCAAACTCCAGGAAACTCAGATGCTTCTTTCCGTACTGCTAAAGGAAGGAGTAAGGAAGGGCTCAGGTGTGGCTGCTGCAGTAAGGCATCCTAACCCAGGACACCTGGAGATTTTTTGAGCTGCTGAAAAGGTGGCATTTTAATGCAGGAATTATGGTGGGTCCAGAACTAATCTGAGAAGGAAGATCATTCAGAGAAGACCAATAGCAGGGGAAGAATGGGCAGAGGAGGAAACATACCCCAGAAATATGTTATAATCATTCTCTAAATTTTCCACACTGAGAAATGGCCTGAAAGTCCCATCCTACTTATGGATTTTTTTTAATATATACCATTCCACTGGCAGGCAGCCTGCCAGCCTACAACCCACTGAGGTTGACCAAAACAAGGTAAAGTAAAAATGTAAATCTCCCAAGATTTTTTTTTATGTGAATGTCAGTAGAGTAACCAAAGCAACGTGATCAGGATAAACTATGGGGAAGGAGAAGCAATGGTTGAAAATATGGAACCTTGAGACCAGGGTTAGGACAAGGGTTTGGAACTGGATTAAAAAAAAGAGGACACAGTTCTTAAAATTTGTCTTGGAAACTGGAAACTGAATGGATGCCCATCAATTGGAGAATGCCTGAATAAATTATGGTATATGAATGTTATGGAATATTATTGTTCTGTAAGAAATGACCAACAGGAGGGTTTCAGAGAGGCCTGGAGAGACTTGCATGGACTGATGCTGAGTGAAATGAGCAGAACCAGGAGAACATTATACACAGCAACAAGAATTGATATGATGATCAGTTTTGATGGACATGATTCTCTTCAACAATGAGATGATTCAGATTAGTTCCAATGGTCTTGTGATAATGAGAGCCATTTGCACTCAGAGAGAGGACTGTGGGGACTGAAGGTGGACCACAACATAGCATTTTCACTCTTTTTGTGGTTGTTTGCTTGCGTCTGTTTTCTTTCTCATTTTTTCCCTTTTTGATCTGATTTTTCTTGTGCAGCATGATCATTGTGGAAATATGTATAGAAGAATTTCACATGTTTAACATATTAGATCACTTGCTGCCTGGGGGAGGGAGTGGGGAGAAGGGAGGGAAAAATTAGAACACAGAGTTTTGTAGGGATGAATGTCAAAAATTATCCATGTATATATTTTGAAACTAAAAATCTATAATTAAAAAAATTTTGTCTTGGGTGTAAACATAGCCAAGTTTTATCTGTGAATAGGATTGAAGATTGCAGCCTTGTTTGGTATCATATCATAGAAAAATTAAATATTTTGCATTTCCTTATTACTGATTTTTGTTTGGGGATCACATTCATTTCTAAGTGTATCCCTCCCCTTTCCTTATCCATCAAGTCATCTCATTTAACAAAGATTTTTAAAAAGGACCCAATCAATCGATCAATACTTATTTATTATCTACTATATGGCAAGCACTGTACTGGGTATATAAAGACAAAAATGGAACAACCCCTGCACGCAAGGAGGCTCACCTCTTATCAGGGAAAATGTGTTTATACACATTCATAAATATACAAAATATATACATAGTAAAACAAATCAGTTCAGGCAAAACAACCAACATATCAGTTATATACAATATTTCACACCCGACATTTGACCTCTTTCATTAATTTTACCAATTCATCCATTAGATGATCCACTGATTCAATAAGCATTTATTATGCTCAATACTGAAGGAGATATAATAAGGACTGGGGGAGGAATAGGAAAGAAGCTGAAGACAGTCCCCCAGCCCCTAAGCAGCTTACAGTCTAGCTAGGGAAATAAAATACACCACTGGATACACTTGTTAATAAGTAAGAATTTGATTTATGACCTCCTTCGAAAAACCAATGTCATAAGGTTTAATTCTTCTTTCCCAGGGACCACAGATATTCGTGAGATTGAGGGAGAGTCAAGCATAATTTTTCTGCATGAAAACATTCGATTGGTCAGTGGAGAATCATAAACAATGACTCTTGGGAGCAGGTCCCCACTGGTAGATAAATATCAGAGGGAGTCAAAGTTGGTCCCTTTATGTCTTGCACAAATGAAAACAAGTTCTAATAAAAACTGATTCCTTTTAGCATCACTGGCTTAACTCTTCCCAAAACATTTTGAGCGGATTGGAGTATCCTGAAAAAAATCAAGCCAACTCTAGCTTCATTAACAGTGGGCTTTAAGCAGGTGAGGTAAGCAGCCCAGATTTCTTCCTCTCTCACTCCCACCCCTCCTCAGCTCCCTCCTGAAGGTGGGAGTGAAGAGTGAGCACCCAGTGATTGCTTCCACAATGGTCATCTCCATTCCAGACCGTGTTAAGGACATGAAGATTGAAGTCTGAAGCAGAAAAGCAGACCCACTGCCTTAACACGATCATTACCCTTCCCTTCTACGATGGAGAGAAGTAGAAGGAAAAGAAAATGAATTAGGTCTCAATTACCCCAAAGTAGCTTCAGAAAATAGCATGATGGTGCCCTAAGGACAGGGTGCATCCGACTGGAATGATTCCCGCCAGCTGCTCCTCACCAAATGCTGCTGGGCTTTCAGAGAGATCCTGATCAAGCTTCCTGGAGGGGAGGTACAGCTGTGGCTTGGGGTCAGGGGCCAGAGGAAAAAAGCATTGGGAAGTCGGGGTCCCATATGGATGGCATCTGGCTCAGTGCTGCAGAGGCTGGAGATGCGGGAGGACTTTCCTTGCCAGAGGTTTTGTGGTTTTTAAGTGTGCCTTCTTCCTCTTCCATCATTCTAGTCCATAAAACCTGTGGCATTTCTTCTACCATCATGAAAGCAGATTCTCAAACTCTAAACAAATGGAGGTCTAAGGTACAGCTCCCTTCTCTGTACGTAAAGAGGAAAAAATCCCTTAGTATAATAAAGTGCAACTAACAAAGATTCATGTGGTAGCATATATTGGCCCATGAAGGCTCAAGGAACTAAGAGGTCATCTCATAAAGAAATTCTTTTTTGTTAGGAATCCCTTGGGCAGTCTGGCGAAATCTATGGATCCCCCTTTCAGATTACTGTTTTCAAATGATAGATATGGAAGATTACAAAGAGAAACAATTGCATGTATATATAATATATACACATATATATTATATATACTATATATACACATAACAAAATATTAAAAACCAAATTCACAAATGATAATGCATCTGCTCTATTTTACAGATGAGAAAACAAACTCGGAGAGGTCGTTATTCTTCAGTTTCAGCAATCTCTATTACACTACACAATCGTTTATGCTAATTCTTATATTTCTATCCACATTCCCAAGGTCAAAATTCAAAACTTACATAAAAGGCAGAGTCAAGAAAGAAAGTCAATTAGAAATAGCCATTAAAGGGTGTGACTAATTGAGGAATCTTTTTGTGGTCAGAAAACTAGAGACATTGAAAAGATCACACTGAAATCACTTAGGACTCTGCAAGGGCAGGTCACCTGAACAAAGAGACTCTTGGGCCCACACTTGATCATTTTGATATATAAAAGCAGAGCTAGATTGCACCTGAAGCAGACTGAAAATTTGGAAGTTTGCATCCTCAACAGAGAGCACTTTTGGGGGGGGCTACCACTAATCTAGAGCACTGGTTATTTATCAGGCATCCTCAGCCTGCCCTAAGCAATCTATCAAAAAATATTTATTAAGTACCATTCTCTGTGCTGGGTCCAGAACACAAAAATAAAAGCAAACAGTTAGATTGAAATCTAACTAAGACAGCATGTGTACACATCAGTTTGAATAAAATGGATATAAGATGATTTTGAAGAAGGGTTAGAAGCCAGAGGAATGAGGAAGGGCTTCATGCAGAAGGTAGTATTTGGTTTGGGAAAAAACTAAGAATCCAAGGAGGGTAAGGAGAGAAGGAGAAGGGATCTACTCTGAACAAGAGGGAAGAGGGAATGGCAAAAAGTGAAAGACAAAGAGACAGGAGGAATATTAATTAAGAAAGCTAATGTGGCTGGAAAAAAGACAGCAGTTGGTTAGAACTGATAGCTGAGTCAGAATACATGGAAATTTCCATATCTTATCTTTTTTCTTGTATTCTTCATAACATCCAATATAGAGCTGAGCGTATAACAAAGAATTCATAGATGGATTAATGGATAGGTGAATTTCCTCTTTATAGGATATAGGTTCAGTCAAGGTAAATGAACTCCCAAGTGTTCAAAGTAGATAAGACAAATAGGAGAATGGAGGAAGCTTTCAAATCCTTAGGAAGCAAAGTCTACGGGGAAAAAGCATTCTTAGTTTTATTTAGATCATGCAATAGCCCTCTTTGGCACTCTGGTGAACACTGTGGACTCCTCAGACTAATGTTTTTAAATATATAAAAGAAAAAACATTATATTGCAAAAGAAACAAATTGTATTGAAATACAATTATTAAAAAATATTAACATCTTTATAGAACCCTCTGAAATTTATCTATAGACCTACTTGAACTCAAGTTAAGAAGCCCTGCTCTAAAGCAAAACTTCCTAAAGTATGGGTCTCAATCCTACATGGGGTCACTTAGCTAAAAGGGGGGAATCTCAAAAAATTTAACAACAATAAAAGGCTTCTAACACAATAAGCAAAAATTAATTCAAAATCAGACACATAATGAAATCATAGTGTTTCTTGGTTCTGAACACACAATATGTGCACTTTACATTGGCAAATACAAACACTGTAGAAACACCTTAGCTCCAATTCCAGACAAGGTTCCACAAAAATTTCTTGGGTGCAAAGGGATCAAGGGTGGAAAAAACCTAAGAAGCCCTGCTTTAGAAGGAATAAATATAAAGAAGGTGAGATAAGAAAGGAATGAACAAGTGTAACCTGATTAAGCTCTCTCTTGTCCCATAGAGATGTCAATCAACCAATTAATTAAGTTGCATCCTCCCAGGAAGCTACATGTTCCCTCAAAGTCAGAACACATATCCAGCATTTTAGGAACATTCTCCCCATTTTCTCCTCTTATGCAATTATTGGTAGGCAAACTAAGAACAAGACTAGGTGAGGTGAATCAGAACATGGGATCAGGCAGAGAGTTTTATTTTGGAATCATTTCGGTTGAGTTTTTTTCCCCAGTAGTGGGAAAAGTTCCCACTTTTGGGGGGTTGAATTCCCCTCAACCATCTACATTCTTACCTAGTCTCTTTTGTGACCAATAGTGACACATTTATTTTTTTAGTTAATGAAAAAGATAAACTAGGAATTTTTGTTCTTGGAAAAAGTGCCAGAAGTTTTGCCTTAGACTAATGTCTAACCCTCAGTTGAATAGAAAAAGAATAACATCACTCCGTTGGAGGGATAAACCTGAAGATTTCAACATATGGGCACCAGTGAGTAGACCATGAGGGGGTACAGACAGAATGGAATAGGGGAGGAGATCACCCCAACCCACCATCTGGTATCTTCCTATTTTAACTAATTATTATCACTAAATGCTAAAAATCTGTTGTTTCTAGGATATTGAAGAACAGCAAGTATTATCGGTAACCTCTAAATTCAATATGCTTTCGATTTAATACCCTGAGCAAAGTGCCAGTTGTCCATCCTATTTATGGTTTTTTCTAGAGAAGAATGAATTGATTTTTCCAGTGATTAAACCTATTATTTTGGTTCAGGTAACCTAGTGTATTAAATTAACAAACATAGGTAGATAAAGGGCACACACCTGAACAGTTGCTAAGGATGCTACATCTCTTAGTCCATACCTGTAAAAACAGACCCTAGCTTCCCAGCCAGCCAAGGATAAAACAGTAATAGAGAACCAAAGAGAAGTTAAATAGAGATAGGCTTGATTTGCTATCAGTATCAGAAGGACTTTACTGCTTATTCACTTCCATTCACAAACCCCCCAGGGAGAGCTCACTTGCCACCTTTGGAGTCTGTCATTTTCTGAAGAAGGGGGGAGTACAAGTGATTTTGTCCTTACGGTAATAAATTTCACACTCAAAAGAGAATTTTCCATAAAGTCAAAAAACTCTCCTTCCCTTGACCTGATTGCTGGGAGATGGCAGCTGCTTATGCAATACTTCCCTATATGCCATAAGCTCAGACTCCTACTACTTGGAGAGAGTTGCTAATATAACTAAGAATAGAAAGGCACCATGGCCTTGTCTCATAAGACAAGTGAGGAAAACATGATGGTCTCTGTCATTAGTCTTCCACATGTCATGATGACTCTATTCATAGGTAAAGTGAGAGTTAAGAAGCATGTGACCCAAGAGGTACTAACCGACTGATAACCTACCAGATGATTCTGACCCAAACTCAATCAATAAACATGTACGTGCTTAGTATGTGAGAGACACAGTGCTAAGTGCTTGGGGTAAAAAAAAGGCAAAAAGCAGTTTCTGACCTCAAGTAGTTTAAAGTTTAAAGAAGGAGACAACATGCAAACCAATAAATATAAAGAAAGCTATATTATAGGATAAAGAGGAAATAATTAACAAAGAGAATAACTAGAATTAAGAAAGGTTGGGAAAGGCTTCCTGTGATTGGGATCTCAGATCAGGGCTCTTTTCTCTCATGGAATGGAAATTAACCTGCATGGTTGAAAAAGATTCTGGATCCTTTGAATCTGAGTTTCCCATATAAAGCCAAGTGCTCTCCCCCACCTGCTTCTACCACAACAATCCTAAGAAAACCAGGAAGTCAACTACAATTTATCAAACATATGGAGTTATTATTTAAAGTCTGCTATTCGTTTCAAATCACCATACTCCATGAACAAATTGTTCACTCTATTCTTTCCCAGTTTTTCTTTCTGTCTCTTCTTCTCCCTCTCTTTAAATTTCCCTTTTTATCATTATAAACTTAACAAATATCAACAAAAGGTTTATATTTCTCTATATAAAGAAAAGGAATAAAAAGACAGTCTATGAAACCTTGAATCACCAGTGCCTACAGCTTGGGTTCTCCAACTTTTCCTCCTCTTCCTCTTCCTCCTCCTTTTCTACTTCTTCTCCTCCTCCTCCTTTCATATTTGACACGATAGTACAATGCTCTGAATCCTGTTTTTTTTTCCTTCTAAACTTCCTTCTGGTCTCTTCTGCTTATTTTTTTTAATGATTCACTGATACTCTTTTCTTTCTTTTTGGTCTTTTAAAAACATCACTCTCACTATCTCCCTGCTTCTCCCCCAAATAAAAGTTCTTTTGGTAACAATAAGCACAGTCAAACAAATTACATTTACACATTGGTGGTGTCTGAAATCCTGTGAGGCATTTTGCACTTCTGGTCCATCACATCTCTTTTAAGAAGGTCTCTCTGGGTTACATGAAGGCAGTGACCATGACTTTTCATTACATGGAATTTTTAATTATCATTAATCCAACTCATATCAGAGCAAAAATTCCCTCTACCATACACCCAATATCCAAGTATCCAGCTTTTGCTTGAAGCTTCCTAGCAAAAGGGAATCTTCTGCTTCCTGGGGCAATTCTATCTATTTGTGGATTGCCATAACTGTTAGGAAGTTATTTTCTGTAATTATCTAAAATCTAAGGTTGCCTCTTTTGCAATTTCTATCTTTTGCTCCTACTTTCATCCTCTATAACCAAGAAAAAAGTCCAATTTTTTTTTTACATAAAGCTTTTCAAATGCTTAGGATCATGGGACTGTAAATTAAAAACTGGAAAGAACTTTAGAATTAAATTAGACCAACCCCTTCATTTTCCAGACATGGAAACTGAGGTGCAAGATTGTCCAAGAGAACAAGGGTCCAACAACCCACAAGTGACAAGTGAAGAGTTAGAATTTGAACCCAGAACCTCTGGCTCCAAATCTTACACTCTTTCTACTACATCATGCTGCCTCTGCTTGACAATCTCACACTTCCCCTGTGTTCTCTTTTCTAAACATCCCTAGTTTCTTCATCCTATCCCTCATACTAGATGATCTGTAAGCCCTTCACCATTCTGACTACCCATTTCTGTTTATTCTCAACTGATCCACATCCCAAAATGTAGCCCCCAGACTGACCAATTGTATGTTGACTAACAGAGAATTATAGCTGGACTATCACCTCCTGCATGCTGTGCCCTTATTAAAGTGTTGAATGCAACCATCTGAGGGGCTACATGACCTTAACCCCAAGAGTGGAGTAGATTCAAACCAATTGGAGGCAGTTTGTGGTTTCTCCCATTGCTGCACCTGGAGCTCTGTTCTGAGCTCACTCCCCATTTGCCCCAGCCTTCTCTATGGACTTTTGGCTATTTTTCAACCCTACTCCTCCT
>JAJPUD010025317.1:0-17726 GCA_023553655.1 Myrmecobius fasciatus | reverse complement strand
TCACCCTGTATGTATCTCTATGTTTTAGATGTGTTTCTTGTATACAACATATTGTTGGATTCTGGTTTTTAATCCACTCTGCTATCTGCTTCTGCTTTAAGGGAGAGTTCATTGCATTCACATTCACAGTTAAAATAACCAATTCTGTATTTCCTACCATCTTATTTACCCCACCTTATGCTTTTCTCTTTCTTATCCCCTTTCCCTCCTCCCTACTATTTTGCTTTTGATAACCACTTCCCTCAAACAATTCTTCCCCTTTAGAGCCCCACCCACCCCTTTTTTCCCCCTTTCCCTCCTGTTTCCTTATAAGTACGTTTATTATTCCCTCAGAGCCAAATCTGATGAGATGGAGATTAACCCAATTCTCATTCCCCTCCCTTTTTTCCCCTCAATCATTACAGGTTTTCTTTGCCTCTACATGTGATATAATTTCCCTTATTTTTCCTCCTTTTCCTCTTCTTCCAGTGTTATCCCTTTTCTACCTCTAATTTCTTTTTCAGTTTATCATATCATAATAATCATAAAATCACAATAATCATATCATAACAATCATAAAATCACAGTGATCATATCATAATCATAATGTAATAATCGATTCATAAAAACAACCCTCATTCTATAAGTATCTATAACATAAATATAGTTTTTTTTTTCTTGTTACCTTTTTATGTTTCTCTGGTGTTCTGTGTTTGTAGATCAAATTTTTTGTTCAGTTCTGTTCTTTTCAGTAGAAATAGGTGAAATTCTCCTATATCATTGAATGACCATCTTCTTCCCTGGAAGATGATGCTCATTCTAGCTGGGTAACTTATTATTGGCTGTAATCCAAGTTCCTTTGCCCTTCGGAATATCTGATTCCAGGTCCTTTGATCCTTCAAAGTAGAACCTGCTAGGTCCTGTGTGATCCTAATTGTGGCTCCTTGGTATTTAAATTGTTTCTTTCTGGCTTCTCGTAATATCTTTTCCTTGGTATGATAGTTCTGGAATTTAGCCACGATATTTCTGGGGGACTTAATTTTTGGGTTTCTTTCAGGAGGTGATTGGTGGATTGTTTCAAGGAGTATTTTGCCTTCTGGGTCTAAAATATCAGGGCAGTTTTCTTTTATGATTTCCTGGAAGATAGTGTCTAGGTTTTTTTTTCATCATGGCTTTCAGGAAGCCCTATAATCCTTAGATTGTCTCTCCTAGATCTATTTTCCAGGCCAGTTGTTTTTCCTAGGAGATATTTCATGTTTTTCTCTATCTTTTCATTTTTTTGTTTTTGTTTGACTGATTCTTGAAGTCTTGATAAGTCATTCATTTCCAGTTGTTCGATTCTAATTTTTAATGTCTTATTTTCTTCAGTTACTGTTTTTAGTTCCTTTTGCAATTGACCAATTACATTTTTTTGTTCATTGCATTCTTTTTCCATTTTTTCTATTTTATTTTGCAGTGATCTCATTTCGTTTCCCCATGTTTCTTCTAACTCTCTTTTAAGATTTTGTATGCAATCTTCAAAGAAAGCCTTGTGACATGGAGACCAATTTATGTCTCTCTTTGGGGCTTTTTCTGGAGTTGCTTTACCTTTAGGGGCCTCAGAATTTGAGGTCTGTTCTTCCCTCTCTCCATAAAAGTTGTCTATGGTGAGAGCTCTTTTTGGTTTTTTATTCATTTTTTTTAAAGGTGTGGGGTCTGTTTAGGGCAAAGGTGGGACAGCTGCTTTAATTTGCCCTGGGGCAGTTCTGCTGATTGAGTTATTTCAGGAACTGGGCAGTTCTGCTGATTGAATTATTTCAGGTACTGGGCAGTTCTGCTGATTGAATTATTTATGGTGCTGATCAGTCCTGTTGATTAATTGATCACCTTAGGGTGCTGTGTAATGGCAGCGGGGTCCGATGCTCATCAGGGGTTCAGTGGTTCACAATCTATCCCCCTCAAAAGGCAGACCCTCCAAACCACTGGCACACAATCAGGACAGATTGGCCCAAGAGGCCCCCAGAAGACTCCCAGGTGTGTGAAAAGCACAATGCTCCCACTCCTGTTCCGACTCCTGTTCCAGCTCCCTGCTCCAGCTCCCTGCCCCGGTCTCCCTGCACTGCAGTCTGGGTTCAGCAGGCCACCCCCTGCCCCATTAAAACAGACCTGTTTTGAGGTTCTTCCAGAGTATCTTCTTCTAGAATCGTGTTGTTCTCCAGATATTGTGGATTTTTTTTGCTTCAGAATCAGTCTAGAGGCTTCATATGTTGTTGGTTTGAGGGGAGGTTAGAGGAGGTTATAGAGACTCCTGTCTGATCTCCGTCACCATGGCTCCACCGCATGCAACTAAAATTAAAAAAAAAAACAGAAAAAAATAAAATCCCCAATATTTTAGATATTTATTCCAAATTCATACCTTTTTAGAATATATTTAGAATCAAATCAAACCTCACATTCTTAAAAGTATATTCATCATTAATTGACCTTCCCCTCCCCCAGAATAATTTGATTCAGTCAGTGAGCCCTGGACATTTTTTCTAAAAATTAATTAATTTATTTTAATATATATTGCTTTGTAAATCATGTTTGGAGTTAGAAATCAGAACAAAGGAGAAAAATCATGGGAGAGAAAAAAAGAGAGAAAAAAAGTAAATTTAGCATGTGTTGATTTACATTCAATCTCCATAGTTCTTTTTTTCTGGAGCAAGATGACATTTTCCATCCAAAGTCTATTGAGATTGCTTTGGATGTCCTGGCCATTATTTACTTGTTATAACTTGGATTTATTTTTTTTATTTCTCCACTTTAATTTCATCTGTGTTTTAGCCTATCAAATCTAAGATAACAGTCGATTCATTAATCATTGAATAAGCACTCAAATAACTATAATGTGCCAACCATATATTAGGAGTTGAGAATGCAGAGATAAATAAGCAATCCTTGCCCTTACAAAGTTTATATTCTATAGAGAGAACCAGCATATGCTTAAATAAATCCAGCCACAATATATCACAGTAGATTTAGATTTATGATGCAGATTTAAAAAGCCCAAATTCCTATCAATTTTTACTTTAAAAGTATAGTTACCAAATATATTAATGACTTGTGATTAAGACCCCAGAGAGACTGGAAAAAAATTGTCTACCATGTTCTTTACTGACCTCGATCTCTTTAGAAGGCAACTAGTGCAAACATTTAAAAGGAAGGAAAAAAGGAAGGAAGGAAGGAAAGAAGGAAAGAGAGAGGGAGGGAAACAAAACAAAACAAAACAAAACATTTATTAAGAGTCTTCTAGGTATCAATCTACTGTGCTAAGTATTTTGAAGAAATTATCTTACTTGGACCTCACAATAATCCTGGGAAGTAGGTTTTATCTCCATTATATAGTTGAGGAAATTGAGGCAGATGGAGGTTGAATGAGTTGTCTGAGGTCATGCAGCTGGTATATATCTCAAGCTGATATTGAAATTTAGGTCCTCCTTATTACAAACCTAGAACTCTACTTTACTACATAACCTAGATGGCATATCAGTCAGCCTATTACCTCTATATCTGTCTCTGTCTTACTCTATCTCTGTCTCTGTCTCTGTCTCTCTTTCTTTCTCTTGTCTCTGTCTCTGCACCTCAGTCTTCCTGTCTTTCTGTCTTTGTATCTGTCTCTAATAAGTAGTGTGTAATTTTAAGCACAATCATTTGAGATGGTGCTTCTCATTAATCTTCCTGAAAAGCTATTTTTCTATTGTATCACATACCCTTTTCCTTGTTAATCCTTAAGAAATGTTCACCTCATTAATTCCTTTAAATCATGTTCAATCTCTTCCTAAAATGACTCCACGTGACCTCTCCAATATTTATTCACACCATTCTCCAGTTCAGCCTCTTAGAACTCCTTATTATCTATCTAATATGTGGCCATGAATTTCCCTGTATATCTTTGCTTGTGCTGAATGTCTTCTGCCTTCCCCAAAAATGTACTCTTCAATTTTGGGGATCTTAAAAGTTTTTTTTTGAAAGGTGAGTTTCCTGTAATCAGCAATATAGACCTGGAAGGATTGGGGGTATCATAGAGGAATGTTCAAGCAAATAACTAGTCTCACACAAAGCATCAAGAAAAACATCAATGACATACTTATTTATTTCATTGATACAAATTCTCAGGATTCCTATAAAGGGGCATGCTAAAAGAAGGAAGTAATTTCCTTCCATGGCCTTCCCCAGATGCTTTCTTAATTTTTTTTCTTTATAAATCTATTTGTGGGCAAATATGCTTTTTGTTTCTTTTTGTTTATTTGTTTAATGTGTATGCCCAAAGGCCAAGTTGTACTAGTGAATTTAATCAATTCAAATAAATTAATACTCAATCCCAGGGAAAAACAGTGAGGCAGCTCAGAGCTCCAGAACTTCAGCTGCTCAGAGGAAAAATAGAATCTTAAGAGGGAAATAAAGATTTGGTCTAATATAAAAAATGTAAAAAAGTAAAGTTTTTTAAAATTGTGTAAGTTAGAGAATAAATTTTAGTAACTTGAGTTTCCTTACTCTAGAATATCACTGACTGTACTCTAAGTAATCCACTTCTCTGGACAATTTTTTACTTTAAAAAATTGCAGGAATTGGACTGAATGAAGGGAAAGGTCCTTATTATTTCTAAATGCTCTACAACATTAGGGAGACTTCATAAGTTAGTTTAAGGGAGATTTTATAAGTAAGTTTATTTATATATGTGAAATAATTTCTTTCTTTATCTATTTATCATCTATTTCTATCCATCTCTGTATCACTTCCAAAAGTTTCAGTGCAGTTTTAAGCCTTAGTAGTGTAGAAGATAAATTGGATTTAATATTTAACCTTAGTTAATTTAGTTCATACATGCTCTTTATTTATTATTTTCACTGAGCCTTTTCCCTCAAGAAATACCTATGGTGATGACAAAGCTCTCTAGACACAAGATTTAAATTAAGTTTTTCAGGCATTAGCCATATCAAGTACAAGTAATCCCATCCAAATGAATACCAAACTACTTAGAGACATAACCAGACAGCTTAGTACTATCTGTGACATAAGCAGTGACAGGAATTTGCCCTCTAAAGTTTACCCTGTGGAAGCACAGTGCTATGCCAATGAATATCAATGATATTGTAATAAGGATAAACAATAACAGCATCAGAATATACTGAGTGCTTGTTTGAATGACATTTATTTTGAGGATAAGAGAGAAACAATTTTGAGAAAGTCATGAGGATGAGAGAATAGAAGAATGACATTGAATACAGAGGCCTGCATTTGAGGGATAGAGTAGGAAATTCTAACTATTTTTCAGTTTCCATATCTGAAATTATTAAACCAAATCAAATTAATTAGCAATTATTAAATGCTTGCTATGTTCCAGATCCTATACTAAGTGCTGAGGAGACAAAAAAGAAAAGTCAAAAGACAGTTTCTGTTCCCAAGGACCTTGGATTCTAACAGCATGCAAACAAATATAAACAAAACAAGTTATATACAGGATAAATATGCAATAATTAAGAGAGACAAGGCACTAGAATTAAGAGGCACTGAGAAACATTTCTTATAAAAAGTGGAATTTTAGTCCATACCGCTAGCTGGAGCTATGTGATTCACTAAAACATTTTCTAAAAGTGTAAACCTTTATATTTTGTCTGACCCTGGAAACCCACATAGGAAGGACAAGTGGGAGCAATAAATAAAAGGGAAACTAAGCAAATATTGTTTCATATTTCCATAGCCTTTTTAAGCTACTTTAGTGAAGTGGTCATAAAGAACAGCTTATCCAAGTCTGTCTTTTTATTTTCTGAGCTGAAGTCACTGAGACCCAGAGTAATTAAGTGGCTTACCCAGTTTTTAAACTACTTGTTGGAAGAACGAGGATAAGAAACTAAGTTTTTCCTAACTATCAATTCTTGGCTCCATGAAGTAAACTAAACTTCCATTAATGTGAAAATATATCATATAGCCTTGAATGGAGATTAGTGAAAAAGATAGTATAGTCGAAGCTGAGTGAAGAAAATGATTTAATTTAGAAATATACAAAGATAAGAGATTTTTAAAACATGTTAATTTCAGTGCAGAGAAACAGACCAAATCCTGTATCCTTCTCAATGCAGTGTAGCAATTAAGAAGTGAAAATAATAGCTTAAGCATAGGTTTTAGAAGGTCCTCAGGGAAGTGAACAAGAATTTATCAAGTGCCAAATATGTGCAAGATGATTTACACATATTATCTCATTTAACAAAGAAGAGGGAAAAAAGAAGGGGGAAGTCCATTGTCTTAGGGCCTGAACCATAGTTGTGTGGTTTCTCAGTGTGTTCATATCATTATCCCTAAAGTAGGAGACTGTATTCTCCTAATCAACTCTGTGACCATTGATATGTAGAGCACTGTTTTGTTATTTTGCAGAAATCCCCTAGCATTTTAAAAATGTTTCCATAGAACCATTATGATTAAGAAATAAAATGAGAGTTTTTTGCTAATTATTCTGATGAGCCCATATCTAAAATGCTACTTTGAGGCTTGGCTAGCTCATTGTGTGTGCAAGACAGGAAAAAATTGAAGAGAGTTAAGAGGAAAGCAATGAAAATGATTAAGGGACTGTCTGCATTGATTTATGAAGACATATTAAATGAATTAATATGAATAACTTGCCTAAGTGAAGACTAAGGAAAGACATAATAAATGTCTACAAATATCTGTTGGGTGTGAACAATGAGAAAGGAGACAGATGAAAATGCAGAAAGCTATGATTAGGAGTGGTGAGATGAAATCAGGAAAGTTTATAAGAAAGAAAAAGTCAGACCTTTTGTATTGTTGAATAGGCCTATTACTGAATAGGAAAAGATCTAGGTACCATAATTAGAAACTCTCAAACTACACTGGCTTTTGAATGAGAAAATATCATGTTGATTGTTTAAGTCCACTGAAAAGCCTTGGAAATTAGGAATGCCAGCATACTCCACCAACTAGGTAACCACCTTAATGTAGAGTTGCTATCAATGTTTCAATGTCCTTTTCTCAAGATCTTTGGGAGAACATCATACTGACTTTGGCAATGACTGTTTGGCTTGATATAAAGTACTTACTTAGTATACTGGATCATAGCCCTGCTAACTTTAGAGTTTGAACATGAAGATAGATTTTCTCATCAGCTGGCTAATCTCCCCCAAATACAAGGGATAAGATACAGAGGTCTCTCCTCAAACCAATGTTTGAGGATGTTCTGTAGTGTATAATTTTTTTCCTCTTTTCTTTCCTGAGCTCTTCATTTTCTTTTTCTTAATGTTAAGGCTTTGTGATGGATGTGAGAAAATGGGTGTGAGAGCTTAGGAGGAAAGGATGTTACAGTCTATGCTGACAATCCCTGTGAAAATCTTTTTTACAAATGAAGATGGTACATGATATGGTTCCTAATTAATGAACTCCACAGAAGCAGATAACAATTAAGTTTTAATAAGGCTTTAATAATTAACATTTTAACCATTATTTCATGGGGAGCAAAACATTAGATTAGTTATGCTTGTAGGAAGTAATCAGCAAAGAATTGCTCCACTCATTTCTAACTAATTATAATTATTCTGTACTTTCTTATAGCACCTTTAAATGAAGAATCTTAAGCTATGTTGATGCCTAAGGAAAAAAAATTGTTTATAAAACACTTTGAAACTTAGTCACAAATTCGCCACATTAAATGTGAAATGGGGATATTAATTAGATGTTATTGACAGTAATTGTAAGAACTATTCAAAAGGAAGGGATGCCTTATTGCAGATATCTCAATTGTATGCATTCTCAAATTGTTTCACAGATAACAATTCCTATAAACATATATAACTATCAGGTTTTCTCTTAATGCTTATAATGAATAGAGATCAGAGTAACTTAGAAATGTCACTGATTATATAAGAGGATTAAGAGTATACATCATTATATATTAATATTACATCTTCTGCCTCCATGTTTTTGTATTTCCTCCTCTATTCATTCTCTTTGAATCCTTAGGTTCAACTCAGGTGCTTATCTCACAAGAAGTTTTTTCTTAGATTTTAGCACACAAACTCTTTCCTTCAAATAAACTTGGAATCATAGATTTAGAGCCATAGAAGAACTTAAAAGAACTTAGAGTCATTAAATCCCTTTAATAGATGAGAAAACTAAGTTTAACAAATGTGAGTTCTTTAAGGTTATTAATGACTGAGCTGGGATATGAGCTCATGATTTTTGACTTCAAAAAATTTCCTTTCATTAAAATTAAAAAACTCTGAGGTATCAACTCTCACATATCAGATTGGCTAATATGATAGAAAACTAGCAAAAATCATATGATTTTCTCAATAGATGCAGACAAGGCATTGACAAAATCCAACATGCATTCTTATTAAAAACACTTGAGAGTATAGCAATAAATGGAGTTTTCTGTAAAGTAATCAGTAACAGCTATTTAAAATCATCAGCAAGCATTCTGTATAATGGGGACAAACTCAAACAATTACCAAAAAGATCAAGAATGACAAAAGATTGCTCACTATCACAATTAACTATTCAATATTGTATTACAAATGTTAGCTTTGGCGATAAGAGGAGAAAAAGAGATTAAATCATCAGCATTTTTATATTTGACCAAAAATGTCCAGCAGCAGGAGCTACAAAAAGAAATTCCACCTAAAATAACTGTTGATAGTATAAAATATTTGGGAATCTATCTGCCAAGGGAAAGTCAAGAACTATATGAGCAAAACAACAAAACGCTTTCCACACAAATAAAGCGAGATCTAATAACTTGGAAAAATATCAAATGCTCATAAGTAGGCCGAGCTAACAATATAAAAATGACAATACTTCTTGAATTAATGAATTTATTCAGTGTTATCTAAAAAAAACTCCCAGGAAATTATTTTACAGATCTAAAAAATAAAAAACAAAATTTATCTAGAAGAAAAGATCAAGAATTTCAAGGGAATTAATGAAAAAAATGCAAATGAAAGTGGTCTAGCTGTATGAAACTTAAAAGTATTATAAATCAATGGTTATCAAAACCATTTGATGGTGGCTAAGAAAGAGTAGTCCATCAGTGGAATAGATAAGGTTCACAGGCAAAATAGTCAATGACTATAGTAATCTTGTGTTTGACAAACTCAAAGACCCCAGCTTTTGGAATGAGAACTGACTATTTTTCAAAAGCTGTAGGGAAAATTAGAAAATAGTATGGTAGAAACCACACCTAACCTCCTATACCAAGATAAGGTCAAAATGGAGTCATGGTTTAAACATAAAAAGTGATATTATAAGCAAACTAAAAGAACAAAAGGTAGTTTACTTTTCAGATCTGTGGAGAAAGAAAGAATTTGTGGCCAAAGAAAAACTGGAGTACATTATTAAACACAAAATAGATAATTTTGATTATAATGAGTTAAAAGTTTTTGTATGAACAAAACGAATGCTGCCAAGACTAAAAGGGAAGCAATCAACTGGGGAAAAGCTTTTACATTCAAGGGTCCTGATAAAGGCTTCATTTCTAAATTATATAGAGAATTGACTCAAATTTATAAAAATTCAAGCCACTCTACAATTGAGAAATGATCAAAGGAAATGAACAAACAATTTTCAAATGAAATTGAAAGCATTTCTAGTCATATGAAAAGATGCTCTGAATCACTAATGATCAGAGAAATGTAAATTAAGACAACTGTGAGGTACCACTACACACTTCTCAGATTGGGTAAAATGGCAAGAAAAGATAAAGATAAATGTTGGAGAAAATGTGGGTAAACTGGGATACTAGTACATTGTTGGTGGAGTTGTGAACTGATCCAATTATTCTGGAGAGCAATTTGGAACTATGCCCAAAGGGTTATCAAAATGTGCATACACTTTTTTCTAGCAGTGTTTCTACTGGGATTATATCCCAAAGAGATCATAAAGGCGGGAGACACCCACATGTACAAAAATGTTTCTGGCAACTCTTTTTATAGTTGCAAGAAAGTGGAAACTGAGTGGATACCCACCAGTTGGAGAATGGCTGAATAAGTTGTGGTATATGATTGTTATGGAATATTATTATCCTTTAAGAAATGATCAGCAGGATGATTTCAGAGAGTCCTGAAGAAACTTACATAAACTCATGCTAAGTGAAGTGAATAGAATGAGGAGATCATTGTATACAGCCACAGCAAGATTAAAAGATGATCAAATCTGATGGGATGGCTTTTTTCAATGATCAGATTTTTCAGACTAGTTTCAAAGTTCTTGTGATGAAGAGAGCTAACTGTACCCAGAGAGAGCCCTGTGGGTACTGAATGTGGATCTCAACATAGTATTTTCACTCTTTTTTTGTTCTTTGCTTGCATGTTTTTTTCTTTCTCATATTTCTCCTTTTTGATCTTTCTCGTACAGCATGATAATTGTGGAAATATGTATAGAAGAATTGCCTATGCTTAACATACATTGGATTAATTGTCATATAGAGGAATGAGGGGGGGTGTAGGGTGGGAAAAATTTGTAACAAGAGTTTTCAATGGTGAATATTGAAAGTTAATTATATGTTTTGAAAATAAATGTCTTTAATTAAAACAATTAAAAAACAAATTTGAATAAATGCCAATTTGCATATTAATATTTTAAAAATCCAATGTTCCTTCCATCACACCTTGTTGATTCTTTCATTTATATTCTCAAATTCTTGTTATTATATTGTATTTCCCATTTACCTTAGTGAAACATGTCTTTGAAGTCATATTCATTTTTGTTTGAATTTCCAATATCTAAAATAATGCCTCATATAAAAGGTGATTAATAAATGATTGTTAGATTGAACCCAATGTTTAAGGGACTAAATGTTTCTCATTTGAACTCCTTACATAATCCACTTTACCAGATTTGAGAGGTTTTTTTCAATGAAGAAAGGAAATTGTTCTATGTTGTTGTTATTGTTGTTATAGTAGAGATAAGACCCAGTGAATGCTTGTACTTTGTACTATTTTCCTTACAAGTGGGATATCAGAATTAACATTTGGGAGAATTTTTTTTCAAACTGGCAAATACTTTTGATAAATCATTCCATTTATATTATATGTAAAAAATGCAGTATTGTTTTTGTAATCAAAATACATGTAAAAAAATAAAGTGAATGAAAGATTATAATTTGGGTTTAAATGCCATCCTATAAAAAGGAAATTGCTAATAATGAGCTGATAGAGAGAAAAAAGACCCTCAGGGAACATATAAATGAAAATAGATTCTATTGTGAAAAACATCTCATAAATCTTTTCACATTGACTATATCAAATAAGAATCCTTGGATCCTAAGCCATTTATCTATACATATTAGGATTTATTTTCAATTGTAATGATAGCATTTCTTTTGAATCTTGTAATTTGTTCATAAGATCATTTGACACTAATTTTACCCATTTAGAGCAAGAAAAACATGTCTTGCAAAGCAAAATATAGTTACTTTAATTTAGATTGTTGGAGTGTTATTTGTAATTATGAAGAAACCATCCTTTAATTTGCCAATTAAAAATAATTTAAATGAATGACCTATATATTGATAGAACCACTTATAATGCTCAATACTTCCAACACAATGAGAAATAGTATCTTAAGCTTTATACAGGAATATTCAAAAATATTTTGAGAGCTATAATACCTCCTTTTCAAAACTCCCCAAACTGGTCTTTAAGAGTTTAATACTCCTTAGGTTTCACAGCCCTAATTATGCAATACTGTCTTTGTATGTGCAGTATTTCAAAATACCATTATAATCAAATATAGTGCCATCAAAAAAGTACGTTTCTAGTTCCTGTGACAATAGATTGAATCATGGAAAATTGATGATTCCCTATCACCCTTCCTATGCATGCCAGTATATATATATGCTCAATCTTTCGTTTTGTTTTTTTTTTCCTACCCTGTATCATTTGCCAACATTCAAAGCACTTAGAGTTCATAAATGGGCATGTTGAAAGCATTTGAAGTTTACTAAAAGATTAACATGTAGGGCATTGGCTTTCAAGTTTTATTAATAATGAATAATCTTTTCTGTATTATAGTTTTTATGTTTCTTCTTTTAACCTTTCCAGAAGTCCTTCTGAAAGGAAAACAGGATAATGGGAAGAGTAAGTCCTGCAAGATGTGGTTTATAAATGAGCTTACATGTTTGTCAGCATTTTTGTTACTGAAATAATTTCCTGGATCAGTGCATATCGGCATTTGAAGGAAACATTTTACTGATGGATCAATTCTACCTGGTATATATGATAAATATCATTTGACAGTTGGAAGTATTTCAAATGAGGGTCTTCCGGAGTAAATTTAATTAAGATTTGCAAAGTAATATGAAATCTTTTGAAAATCATTGATGAAAAATAATCAAACAATCAAAATGGGTTTATTGAACTATTGTCTTTCTTCCTTGTTATATATACAATAACATAATAATATCAAGAAATATACATGATGGAGGCTTGCTTAACAGAAGATGTACTATATTTTGGTAATTTTAGGGGCAGAAAAATACTTGGTGTAATGGCATAAGCACCACTCTCTAAGTCAAGAGACATGGGTTCTAATTTTGGTTATGCTGCTACCTAGCCCTGTGACATTAGACAAGTCGCTTAATTACTTCTGCTTTCTCCTAATAAAAATTGGGTTCAGATAGGATCATAGATGCATAAAACTGGAAAGGTCAAGAGAAGCCATGTTGTTCAACCCACTTAATATATGGCTATGAAAATGAGTCCCAGGGTGATACATTATTTACAGTCACTGTTAAAAATTCAGAATTTGAGCCATGATCTTCTGACTTCCAAGCCAAGTCTTTCCCTAATGATTATAATATCTGTCTCATTTGCAGAAATGTATCCAAAAATTGAAATGTTGGAACATACAGGAAAAAAAAGCTCTTAATCACATAAATATAGTTTTTTAAAAAAATTATTTTAAAAATGTAAGAAAGAGTTAAGCAAATCTTGGTATTGTTCTTGAATCCTATACTCATTCTCCCTACCTATCCAATTAATTGCCAGATCTTATTGCCTGCTTTCAGATAATTGCTTTCAAAACAATCCTGACATCTTTCTACAATTCATTCATGTAATAGTTCATTAGTTCAGATCCTTATCATTCCTCATCTGGATTATTTCAATGAATTCCTAACTAGTCCCTTTGCCTCAAGTTTTTTCCTATTCTAAATCTCTATATGCAGGCTAAGTGATTTTCCTCGTCTGACCAAATTGCTTTTTATGAATTCAATGACTTCTTATTATCTCTTGTGTGACATAAACTCCCTTTGTCTACTTTTGAAAGCTCTGGACAACATAGGTTTCCATCTTTATTATAATCTTTATTCTCCTATACATATATAACTTTCCTTTCTAATTTTTCTCAGATGTCTTTCTCAGCATCTATTTCCATGTCAATGAATTCCACTTGTATAGAATGTATTTTTTCCTCATTTCTGGCTCTTAGAATCTCTAACTTTCTACATGGCTCAACTCAGTTCTAATCTTGTATAATCTTAGTTCTAACCTTGCTTTGAAAATAGTTTTTGGTCATAAGGAATGATTCTCTGGGAAACAGAAAGAAAGAGATACAAGAAATGAATAGATATAGGATTCCAAAAACTGCTAAATGGATCCCAAAGCAAAGTGTAAAAGCTGATCCACTTGATAGCCTTTGCTAACTCTGAAAAAAAAAGAGGTGATACTTCATTACATATAGATAAACTGGAATTCTATTTGCTTAGCTATTCCTATTAAAAATGCATTTTCCTCCTCCAATGACTCTAGACATGAATATATATTTTGAGTAGGTTTCTTTTCATTTTTATTAGCTCCCTTGTCTCCTTTCTTCATCTTCTTTCCATAGCCTGACTTCTTTTATTCCAAAATATTTTCACAATATAGTTCTATGTTCTCATGAAGTGTAGTTTCAGATTTCATGCTCAATTATAAATTATAATTTTTGAGATCCTTTCCTGAATGAACAGTAATGAAAGAATATTATTGTAATCAAGGATCGAAAATGATCACCTTTAGTCACTCTGGGAACAGAAGCCCTTAAGATGCAGAAAGTTGTCATGGAAAAAGAGAACAGGACTGATTGTCTTGGATTTTATTTGCTAATTTTCTAAATTTTAATTCTTTAAAATTTTTTGTTAAAAATTAAACATAAAACAAAACCAAACAGAAAAAAAACAGATGTTTCCTCAGATTCTAATTTAAAAAATGATTTGATGTCACTTATTTATATATATATATATATATATATATGAATTTCCCAATAGATGTCTTTTTCATTCCATCTCAGAAAGTTGATTATTCCTTATATAACAAAATTTAAAAGAGACAAGGAAAAATAGTTCAGTAAAATGAAACAATTAATTGAAATATTATGACATTACATGAAGTATTCCATTGCTTTGCTTTGGGTTTTCAGTATTTTACACTTTTTTCTACAGGTTTAGGGAAAAACTAGAATAAGGAAGTAAAAGGGATATGACATATTTCCATCAAATATCAGAGGATTTCATAGTTGACATACAATTTAGCTTTCATGACATAAATAATAATGACATATTTATAAAGCCCTTCTAGGGTTACAAAGTCAATCCCTTTCATCTTATGAGGTAGATGATATAAGTATTTTTATCTTGATTTTAGGGATAGAAACTGGGCCTGTAATTTCACTGACATGGAAGTCATTGTTGAAACTCTGAAAATATAGTTCAGCATCTTTTTGATGAATTACAGTTTTGCAAAGTTGCCTACATCAATGAAAGGTTAAATAACTTGTCAATCCAGGTCTTCCTGACTCTATGGCTCCTCTCTATCAACCATTTTTAAAACAAGTAGTCAAAGATGTCTCAAAAACCTTCACAAAACTATATATAGTAAAACCAAAATCTTCAGTAAAGTAAAAAGCTATATTGAGAATTACCTCATCAGGAGCTGCTAATATTATTCAGAGGAGTAAACACTCTTGAAGAACTTAAGTCCTGCCCCTAACTATAAAGCTAATCTGAAATAGTATTTAAACTTAGGATCCTTCATCCCAAAGTTCCTATTACTGTCATAGCTTCTCCAATCAAAATTTCAGATCCTTTTAGAAGGATTGAGAAATATCAGAGGAGTATCATATGATAAACGCATCCAAGGCAGAAATCCTATCTTAAATGTCTCTATATCCCTTACCATTCTCCTAGAGAATTTTGCTCTTGGTAGCTTTCAGTCCCAGGCACAAACTCACTACCCCTAGCTAACTTTACTCTGACCTTGATAATAAATAAAACATTGGGAAAATGTCTGTACAGTTCAAAGAATCCACATCATGTTCTTAAATTAGCATGCAAATTGAATTTGTAAAAGGTCAATCTGTTTCTCCTCTTCACTTAGCACTTGGTTTTGGTGTGCATGCCATTCTCCACTTGCAATGTATTTCACAAATCCCCGGCTTCTTCTGAATGTGGTGTTCATTGGACAAAATAAAGTTATATTTTTATGCGGATCATGAATGGACTATTAAAGATGAAAATTCAAGCACTGAACTTGAATTTATTTAGTATTTATTCAAAGGATCTTTGTACTTGATGGGTTTTTCATGCCTATTGAGACTGTTCATTATTAACATATTTGACAAAACTTGATTAAAGCAAGAGAAAGGTGCTTTTCTAAAAATAATACACTAATAGATAGTCATGATATCACTGATGAAATGCCTGGGAAAAGATATTTTTGGAAAAGAATTCTCAAGTATTGATGAAAGTTTTATTAGTGATATATTACCTATCTTAAATCCCCAAAATAATCACTGACATTTACCTGGTATCAGAGATCCTAAGAACTGTCATGAAATATGGGAGGAGTTAATTTATCTTTCTGAGATTGTTTTTTATTTCTTAGTCATAAAGAAACAATCAAATAAGTAAATAAATGTATTTATGGATAGAGAAAGATAAGACGACAAGATAGAAGATAATATAGTGGAAAAAGCACTCCTTAAGTGTTCCTTATTTCCTTTTCAGACCACAGTGCAATAAAAATTATATTCAAGTAAGGAGCAGGGACAGGTAGACTACCAATTGGAAATTAAACAATTTAATTCTAAAAAAGAGTGTATCAAACAACAAATAATAAAAACAATCAATAATTTCATCAAAGAGAATTAAAATAAAAAGATAACACCAAAACCTATGGGACACATCTGAATCAGTTCTTAGGGGAAAATTTATATCTCTAAATAGTAATATAAATAAAATGGAAAATAAGATCAGTGAATTAGGACATGAAACTAAAAAACTAGAAAAAGAACAAAGTAAAACCCTCCTATTAAATACTAAACTAGAAATTCTGAAACTCTAAGGAGAGATTAATAAAATTGAAATTTAAAAAACTATTATATTCTGCAACTTTGTTAAAGTTGTTAATTATTCCAACTAATTTTCAGTTTATTTTCTAGTGTTCTGTAAGTATATTATCATATCATCTGCAAATAGTGAGTTTTGCTTTCTTATTGTCCACATTCATTCCTCCAATTTTTCTTGTCTTAATGCTATAAGTAGGATTTCTAGGAAATTATTGAACAACAGACATGATAATGGAAAATCCTTGCTTTAAACTTGATCTTATTGGGAAGGTATTGAGTTTATCCTGATTATAGATAATGCATCTTTGTTTTTTTATTAATCATGCTTTTCATTTAAAGAAAATCTATTTATTCCTATTCTTTATAGTATTTTTAATATTTTCAAAATCTTTCTCTCCATCTATTGAGATAATTACATGGTTTTTCTTGTTTTTGTTCTTGATATGGTGAATTATATGTAGAGTTTTTCTAATATGGAGCTCGTTCTGCATACATAGTATAAATTCTACGGGGCAACAATATATGATCTTTGTGATATGTTGATCTAAACTCCTTGCTAGTATTTCATTTAAAAATTTTATATTGATAATTATTAAGTAAATTGGTACTTTTCTATATGACATAAAATAAGGCTAAACTAGGAACAGTGACTATATGTGTGTGCATATGTATTTCTATATATATTCACACATATATGTATATATGTATACAAATATATATATATATATATATATATATAAAGATACATAGGTGTAGAGACAGAGAAAAAGCAAGAGAGAGAAATAGTTTAGTCATATTTTTGTCATAAAGGAATATTGTGAGACATTAAATTTTTTAATTTTTTAATTTTTTTATTAAAGCTTTTAATTTGTATAACATATGTATGGGTAGTTCCCCAGCATTGATCTTTACAAAGCTTTCCTTTACAAATTTTACCCTCACTCCCCTCCCCTCCCTTAGATGGCAGGAAGTCCACTACATGTTAAAAATGTTGAAATACTTGACAAGTTATGCAAGAAAAATCCCATGTACAAGAAAAAAAAAAAGAAAATCAGAGAAAGGCAACACAATGCAAGCAAATATAAATAGAGATCATGAAAATGTTACGTTGTGGTCCATATTTCATATCCCTCTCTCTGGGTGTATATGGTTTTCTTCACTGAACAATTGGAACTGGTTTGAGACAATTCTTTGTTGCAGAGAGCCACGTCCATCAGAATTGATCATCATGTAATACTGTTGTTGCTGTGTATAATGATCTCCTGGTTCTGTTCGTTTCACTCAGCATCAGTTAATGCAAGTCTCTCCAGGCCTCTCTGAAATCGTCCTGGTGGTCGTTTCTTACAGAGCAATAATATTCCATAACATTCATATACCATAATTTATTCAGCCACTCT